>OX422208.1:152050534-152312269 GCA_949130495.1 Sambucus nigra
CAAAGCATCAAACAACGAGTTAGAATATGAGGCCACGATAGCAGGCCTATCCTTGGCAAAGACCTTTAGGGTTGGACGAATCCTACTTCATAACGACTCAAGGTTAGTTGCCAACCATGTGTTTGGAGTTTATGAGGCCAAAGATGAAAGGATGGACATATACCTGAAGAGAGTAAGAATGATGCTATGAGGTTTCGAAGAGGTAAAGATGAAAAGGGTACCTCGACAAAATAACATCCACGAAGATGAACTAGCAAGGTTGGTTTCAGCAACAAGGACAGACATCAAAAGGACAGTACTAGTCAAGATCCTACTTAAACCGACCATTGAGGAAGAAGAGGTTTCTAGCCCTTACCTCAACTTGAACCTAGGGGACTCATGGATGGACCCCCTCATCAGATATATCAGAGAGGGAGAGCTGCCAAAATTAAAGCTAGTAAGGAGGAAACTGAGTTACAGAGCTATAAAGTTCTCAATAATAGGAGATATCCTATATAAGAAAGGATTCATGTTACCTCTCCTCAGACGTGTTCATCCCACAGAGGTCCCCCGCATCTTACAAGAGATACATGAGGGTTCTTGCTCCAGTTATATAGGAGGAAGGCCTTTAGCCAAGAGGATCATCATGCAAGGATAATGGTGGCGACCTTGGCCAAGGATGCTGCAGTATACGTGAAAAGGTGCGATAAATGCCAAAGATTCTCCATTATCCCCTATCAACCTCATCAACCTATGACGTCAATCAGTTCCCTTTGGCCATTCGTAGTATGGGGGATTGATTTAGTGGGTCCCTTACCAAGGGCTGAGAACAATTACCGATTTCTGATAGTAGCGATTTACTACTTCTCCAAGTGGGTGGAGGCTTAGCCGATGATCATGATTATAGAGCATAAGACCTTAAACATCATTAATTTGGTGGTCGGGTCTTAGGTGCAACATCATAGTTGGATGACCTCATACCTTAAACATCATTAATTTGGTGAAATTTATGGGGGTAACATCTTAGTTGGATGACCTCAGACCTTAAACATCATTAATTTGATGAAATTTATGAGGATAACATCATAGGTGGATGACCTCAGACCTTAAACATCATTAATTTGGTGATAGGGTCTGAGGTGCAACATCATAGTTGGATGATCTCAGACCTTAAAAATCATTAATTTGGTAAAATTTATGGGGGTAACATCATAGTTGGATGACCTCAAACCTTAAACATCATTAATTTGGTGAAATTTATGGGGGTAACATCTTAGTTGGATGACCTTAGACCTTAAGCATCATTAATTTGGTGAAATTTATGGGGGTAACATCTTAGTTGGATGACCTTAGACCTTAAACATCATTAATTTGGTGAAATTTATGGGGGTAACATCTTAGTTGGATGACCTCAGACCTTAAACATCATTAATTTTGTGGCAGGGTCTGAGGTGCAACATCATAGTTGGATGACCTCAGACCTTAAACATCATTAATTTAGTAAAATTTATGGGGTTAACATCTTAGTTGGATGACCTCAGACCTTAAACATCATTAATTTGGTGAAATTTATGAGGATAACATCATATTTGGATGACCTCAGACCTTAATCATCATTAATTTGGTGAAATTTATGGGGGTAACATCTTAGTTGGATAACCTCAGACCTTAAACATCATTAATTTGGTGACGGGGTCTGAAGTGCAACATCATAGTTGAATGACCTTAGACCTTAAACATCATTAATTTGGTGATAGGGTCGGAGGTGCAACATCATAGTTGGATGACCTCAGACCTTAAACATCACTAATTTGGTGAAATTTATGAGGGTAACATCATAGTTAGATGACCTCAGACTTTAAAAATCATTAATTTGGTGAAATATATGGGGGTAACATTTTAGTTGGATGACCTCAGACCTTAAACATCATTAATTTGCTAAAATTTATAGGGGTAACATCTTAGTTTTGTGACCTCAGACCTTAAACATCATTAATTTGGTGAAATTTATGGGGGTAACATCTTAGTTGGATGACCTCGGACCTTAAACATCATTAATTTGGTGAAATTTATGAGGGTAACATCATATTTGGATGACCTCAGACCTTAATCATCATTACTTTAGTGAAATTTATGGGGGTAACATCTTAGTTGAATGACTTCGGACCTTAAACGTCATTAATTTGGTGATAGAGTCTGAGGTGCAACATCATATTTGGATGACCTCAGACTTTAAACATCATCAATTTGGTAAAAATTGCGAGGGTAGCGCCTTAGTTAAATGGTGAGGACATGAAAGACTTCAAACTTTAATACAAACACCAGCGTGTGACAACTATTCAAAGGTGCATTCATCAGAATAAACAAAATCCTCTGAAGAGGATATAACTTGAAGTTAGAATTATAAGTTATCATTATGCAAAGAAATGTTATCAGAAAGTTACAAGTACAAAAACATTTCACAAAAGATAATCTAGGGGTCTGCATTCGCAGAAGTATCCCCTTGGCCGATGTTAGTAGCCTCAGCTCCATCATCCCCAGGATTGACTTCTTTAGTCTCTGAAGCTTCCAGTGGTGACATCTCTGCAGGCGCAGCACCTTCTCCTGCCTCCTCGACCTCTTGGAGGGCCTAAGTAAACTAAGGATCAGCGAAGCCCAGTCCAACGAAGTCTGAGACTGTCAAGCTCCTTCTTTTTCATCGTAGACCATTTACCAGTAGCCTTAATACCTCTTTTGAGGTATTCAAAGTCGAAGCTTATGAACTGGTCAGAGACCTGATAGTCGGCCAACCACTTTTCAGAGGCATCCTCAAGGGCAGCTTTCACCGCAGCATCAACCTTTTGTTGGAGGACATCGTCCTTGGCCTTCAGGGCAGAGGAGTGGTCTTTTTGGAGCTTTGCCATGTCCTTCTCCCTCTGCTTTACATTATTCTCAGACTTCTCTAAGGCAGTCTTCAGACGTTCCACTTTGTCATTTAAAGCGGCCTCTATCTTCTGGGCCTCTCTTTTCTTTTCAATCAGGGGCAGTTTCCTTAGAGTTTAGTCGACAAACTGGTGCATGGTGAGGATACCCTGCAAAACATATTCAGACACATGAGTTCAATAGATAATAAAATTTCACCAAATTACACTTGAAATATAAAGGCAGAGCAAAAAGTCTTACCTAAATAGATCGATGAAGGCAAAACTCGGCCAAAATAGGGGTGTCCAGAGCGCGGCAGAATCTCTTATTGGCGCCAATCATCACAGAGCCGATAGCGTCCAGGGACTTCATATTTTGGCCAATAAGGTTTTCGTCGATATTCAACTGCTCCAGAAGAGTAGCTAACGTATCCTCAGATGAGATAAGAATCGCGCGATCTCCTTTAGAGACTTTTCTCTGCCTCTGATCCTTAGGGGTAGGAGTGGTGGTTTTCTTTTTCTTTGAAGCATCGACCTTAGAAGTGCCGACGTTCTGTTTTGGTGGGGGAGGTGCATTGAGGCATGCCTTCTTCACCAGCTTCATGAGACTTGGGGCTGCCATTACCCAAAGGTTGTCTGATATTCCTTCTAGACGTTCTGTAAAAAGGAAAGGTCTGAGTTATAAATTCAGAGACATTAAAAAATAAGAGGTACGGCTTGTGGAAAAATGGAACTTATGAAGCTCAGTCAGAGGACTCCCTCCAAGGCCAGTCTCAGAGAGGTAGTATGGGGTCATCAAATGCTCTTATTTGACTAACATACCATGGGCCCCTTGCTCTTAAAGATCGTTAACCCTTTGTAAGTTGTCCTGGCTAAGCCCAGGGTCGGCCTTGGCCGCAAGTGATACTTTTCCCCACCTCAGGGGTGTCCTTGGATCGGATATGGAAGAGGAGGTGTGTGCCCCAAATTCCCAGGCCCTTGAGATAAAGAAGTAGTGTGGCTTCCAGTTGTGGTTAGAGGTTTGGGCAACCAGCAACATCTTCTTGTCAGACTTCCTAGCTAGGAAGTGATAGTACCTGGGGTGATTTCTTATAGAAGATGGTATATAACATCCAGTAAAAACCCTAACTGGAAGGTCTAAATGATGAACTGCCTTCTAGAGGACAAAGGCCCCAATCATCACCTCCAAGCATTGGGGGATAATTGCAAAGGGTCTAGGTTGATGTGGGATAGGATGGCCCTAATTGTTGGGTGGATGGGGAGTCAAAATCCTAACTTAAACATTTGCTCATACATGTAGATCTCCCCGTCTCGACCACCATAGGCCCTCTTATTTTTTTGAGGTCTCCTAAGCTTGATAGAGGGACCTATGGAATAAAAATTCCTGAAAGTGAGGAGGTCGAATTTGCTGACAGTACTCTCTATCTCGGCTGCCTCCGAGGTGTCAACATCACTTTCGTGACCATCATCCTCTTTCCTGGCAATGTCGTCCTGAGCAGGTGTGGGAGTACCAGTGGGGAATCTCTGAGCGAACTCAGCCACTGTGGCGGACGATAAGGGGATGGCATTAATAGGTGGAGGAAAGGCCACACTGGGATCTATAACCTCAACATCATAGGAATCGCGAGAGGTGATGGAATCGTTATGTGACGAGGTTCGACTTTGGACCTCGGCCTGGTTAGGGACCTGATCTTGCCTAATGGAGAAGTCCATCACCTCCTGGAATGAGTCAACAGACATGGGGTCTGAGGTTGATGACTCAGACTCAGACATTGGAGTGGGTTCCAACGGAGTCTCCTCTGGCTCAACTAGTTATGTAGGCTTAGGGTATATCACCCTCAGAGGGGGTGGAAATTTTGGTTTGAGAGGGAATGCCTCTGCCCTACGAGCTTCCTTTTGAGCTCATTCTATTTGCCTAATCTTACCTAAAGTTTTCTCCCTAAGAGAAGGGAATTCCTCTAAGAGTTTATAAAGGGGTCTGAGCATAAGAGGACGACCTTACACTTAAAGGCTCAAGAAACAGTGTGACTCAACCTAACTAAGAATCGAACTGGGAATTTAAATCAAGAACATGCAAGAACAGTCACCGAAAAACTCAAGAGCCTCACCGAAAAGTTCAAACAGTCACTGAAAAACTCAAATATATTGCCTAAAATTAAAGAAACTAGAATTCAAGGGTTAAAACGAATGGGGAAAAGAGGAAGACAATACCTGACAGAAACCTCGGTGAAGGAGAAGACACTTGGAAATGCAAAGACCCTTGAAGATGCGCAACTAAGCTTTCATAGAGAGAGAAAGTTGCAGAGAAAATTAAAGGCGGGAAAATAAAGAAGTGAAGAAGAAAGAGGGAAAAGGGGTTTAAAACCCTTAAATAGGATTACACGCGTCCCAAGGCCCATCATTACCTTGGGAACCCAAAGGACAATCATCATTGCGCTTGTCAGGCACACCACCCACTTCAATACTTGACACTTGTTAAAGAGATATTGGCACACCAGGAAGA
Organism: Sambucus nigra; assembly: GCA_949130495.1. Classification (NCBI taxonomy): domain Eukaryota; kingdom Viridiplantae; phylum Streptophyta; class Magnoliopsida; order Dipsacales; family Adoxaceae; genus Sambucus; species Sambucus nigra. The sequence continues at coordinate 152,055,917 of OX422208.1, forward strand.
ATGGCCTCAGAGCTTACCCCACAGTCACCTATTTACATATGTAACTAAGGGATAGGGGGTGATTGATATGCCCAAAGTGTGCCGAGCAATGCAGATACCTCAACCTCGTCCTGTAAATAGACGAGGTAATAGAAGTTTAAGAAAACCATCAGCCCCATCGTCCTAAGAAGGTCAACAGTCGACGTTCCCTCAACTGCAAACATTACATCGGCTTGGAATGAGTCGAGATCAACAAGGATCTGGGAGCTTAGATTTATCAGGTCGTCTACGGTCGATATTCCAAATATCTCTCAAGAATCTGTAATAGTCTCACACGTTCAACCAACCACCAACAGTGTCCAACATCGGCCATGGCTGACGTCGTGCGCAAAGCTAACCTCGACAAACTCTCTGGACGATGTCCTCACTATATTTACAATACATCAAGGCAAAGATCATATTTCATCAACCTCGTACTAACCCAGGCTGAGGTTGGAACTCATCAAGGACAGCCGAGCATTAGCACTCATGGACACCTTGGAACACGTGGACAAATCTATTATAATCGAATCATTCCATCCACGTGAGGGAATATTGAGCTTATCATTATTTAGTTAAGATCAGCCAGGTTTCATCCTCACACTGATTGGATCTTCATGTGCATGCACATTACATGCTTGGGGGGTACATTACACCCTCCAAGCACTATATATAGAGGTCATCCTCTACCTTGTAAAAGGATCTAAAAATAGCAACCCTAGTTAAAACTCTGTCCAATTACACAGTAGAGAGAGAAAGCTTAAGAGATTGTATCCATGGTCGTTAGTGCTTTATTCTAAGTGACCTTACTTACTCACTTGCACAGTGGACGTAGGCCTAACTGGCTGAACCACTTATACATTGGTGTTCATCCTCTTCTCCTCATCTCTATCTCTTATATTTAGTATACTCTTGTGCTGCCATTGTTAACACTGATTTAAGCTTACAAACACCTTGAAGGGTGGTGCTATTTCCAGCATCATCATGAAGTTAAAGAGATGAAAATGGAATGATCGAGATAAGAATGACATAATTGATCAATGCTTTTTTAAACATGATAATTAATAGGGACATTTGGAAAGAATAGATATGAAATGTGAAATGATTCGATTTAATGAAAGTGAAATGTTGTAAATTATAAACATGAAACTGAAATGTAGGTGAAAAAAATTTCATGACATTTTTTCGTTTAACATTATGTAAATGATTGTATCAGATGGTAAATCGATAGTTGGTAAGATCCACCTTTATAAAGTTATATCATTAATATTTATCTATGTTTAGATAGTTATTAATGGCCCGATGTTATATGGTTAGTTGTTAAACCTTTATTAGTAATTGAATAGTTCTTTATACTTTTGATATTGTGAAACATTGATAAATCCTATTGTTATTCAAATAGTCATCTATATTATATCATCTGGTAAATATTGATAAAGACATCAAAATTTAATTATTAATGTTATATAAAAGACTCTACTGTGGTATTTATTTCATATGGTACTATTGGTCAGTATATGTTACCCTTTTTAGGAAATGTATCTAGTATTCTTGTAGTGGACCTTAGCACATTGCGTTGACTAACCTCTCAGGTTAAGTTTGAGCTTTTAAGTGTTGATTGAACCATGGAGAGTAGATTGGACTTTGAGATTTATTTTGCGTACGATTTAGTTTCCTTCCCATTGTGTATTTTCATACGAGTTGGATATATGAGTCGCATGTGACTCCAAAGTTGTATTTGAGATAATGTATTTAGAATTATGTATATTGTTGGATCATTATAGTATGTTTTAGCTGGACTTTATATTTAGTGATCATTCATATTGTCATCTCTCACTTTTTATATTATTAGGAAAAGTTTTAAATGTCTTATATTTATGTCATATGCTAAGAATGGTATTTTAAATTATAGAAACGTATATATTTTAATATTGGTATTTTAATATTGGTACTTTATCAATCTTAATATTAAAATAAGCGAGTTATTACAGATCTAGAATAAGTGGTTTATGTTACCTAATCATTAGTAATGATCCCACTAGGTGTGAGAACCTAAACTTAAGGTTGTGTGCCTCTCTCTTGCCCGTCGCGTACGTGCGTGTCCTTTCGAGATAAAATATGGAGGACAGGGACAGAATTGAGTCGATAGTCTAGTTTACACAAAACAAAGAAAATAAGGTGTAGACCTCCGTAGAGACCTAGTGATGGCATGTGGTATGCGTCTTTAACCAGAGATTCAAAGGTCTGAGGATTGGGTTACGGATTATGAAGGTATTAGGAAACTTCTCCACCCTTTCGATCTCAAACGTATATATGAAGCATTTATATCATCATGTAATAGTGTAAATGAAATAATAAAGTGAAAATATTTAGTATGTATCTAGACTGTGCAGGATGCGTGTGTAGATAACATAGGAAAAGGATACATATGTACAAAGTCAACTTGTTCACTCAAATTATAGTCTAAGTGAGCCTATGTACTTGTACGAAGCGATTAAAACTCCACATAGTTCATGAAGTGGTCTAGAAGTATTCTACCTCTTACTTTGACTTATTGTGGGATATGTCAACTCCCTTTGATATCATGAAATAATATTAAGATGAAAATGGTTTAAATATGAAAATGTATGAAAAAGGGTTTTATAAATAATACTATTTTGATGAATAGAGGGAGTTAAGAAATATCACAACAAGATCAAAACAATAGGTAGAATCCCTATATCAAGTGATCCGTTAATCTACTATTTTTGGTATTTTATGATTTTGAAGACTTTTTTGGGGGGTTTTGATACTTATAAAAATAAAATTAGCTTCTACATAAACTTGTACAAATTTGGATTTGTTCACTCGAATGACAATCTGTGTGATCCTACGTATTTGCACAGAGCGATTCAAATTCCACGTAGTTTGTAAAAGTACAAAGATGGATTCTACCTCCTATAAAGGCTCGATGTGAGAGATCTCAACTCTCTTTGATGTCTCAAAGTGTTTTTAGAGTGAAATAAGTATAGATAAAAAAATGTAAAGAGATTTGTGCTCATAAAAGATGCTTGGATGAAGTGGGTTCACTCATAAAACCACTTTAATGGATAAAGAGTCTAGAGACTTCCAACATCAAGAATAAAATAGTAGTTAGAATAGTCGGATCTAGTGATCCTCTAACCTACATAAAGGTACTTCATGGGTTTGAAGCTTCTTTATTTGGTTTTTTTGATATTTATGAAAATAAAGTATAAATAAATATATATGTATCAAATTTGACTTGATCTTTAAGGGCGGGCCCTCTATTACGCCTACTTATCCACCGTAGGTGGAATCAAAATCAATGTAGTTTGGATATGACCGTTAGAAAAAGTCCATAAATGGATAATAATAATAATAATAATAATAATAATAATAATAATAATAATAATAATAATAATAATAATAATAATAATAATAATAATAATAATAATAATAATAATAATAATAATAATAATAATAATAATAATAATAATAATAAGAAGAAGAAGAAGAAGAAGAAGAAGAAGAAGAAGAAGAAGATAATGGGTGGTGCTGCAGCACAACACAACCCCTTAATGGTCTATAAAGAAGTTTAGAAGATTACACATAGAGTGGTAGATTTGGGTTTGTTTTTCGATAGAGCTTTGCCTCTATACCGTTTATCAATGAGTCTTAAACATGGTTGACCACCAAATTCTGAATCTAACTCAGGTATACTATTGTAGAGTGGTAGATCTTGCCTTTCATGCCATCAGAACTTTGACTCTATCTTTAGGAAGGCCGAGATAAAACTACTAAGAAGTTTGCTAGAGCTTTGTTACGATTTTGTGAGAGGTCTAAGCTCTTTTTAAAGCTCTAGGATCTTTCCTTCACTAGAAGTATCTTGGGAGAGTTTGAGGCTAGTTATCTCTCTAAAATAAAATCTAAAATTTAAGAGGGATGGTGTGAAAGGTATGAGGACTTCGCCATATAGGGCAAGTTGGGGATGCATTTGACTGATTGGCCAACCAATTTGAGGGCCTGACCGATCGATCAAACACGTGTTTGAATGATCAGTCATGTACCCTGACATCCTATTACCTTTGTAGTAGTTTTGTATTTGAGTATATCTTTTGACTCAGATTGTCGATTTTGTTCTCGGTCAGAACTGTTGGAAAAATAATTGAAAGATGCACAACTTTCTCAAATGGAACAACTTCAGATTTAGAAGTTTGATTGAAATTAAATTTTCTTGGAAGTGAGTCATTGTGTTCAAAATGCAAATATGGACTAGCCTTTTGTTGCTTGGCCCCTGGGATAACGTTTTCTCTTCACGAAATACCCAAAAACATTAAAACTACATATTCTACTTATGATGTGAAGGTTTTGGGAATTACCACAAAATGTGGTGTCTAAATGGTTTGTTTTGGGGATTTTATGGAGATCTTATTGACTTTTGAATTGCACTTGGGTCTTTGGAAGACCATGGTAGGTATTGCTACCTTTGTGGATTAAAATTAGGTGTCTACATCAGGTAATGCATTATAAATATTATATTGTATTTCATCCTATACGGGATGTCTACTAACACCGATAATATAATGTTCCCTTTTCATGTCTTTTAAGACAAGCTTACACTTGGGCCCAAGGTTTATTGCATAATCCTCTTTCAATAATCGAACATTGATACAATCAACGACCTTCTTGTGTCTAGGAATAGAATAAACTACCTTTATAACTTTAGTATAACCAATAAATAAACATACTTATGTCTTCGATTCTAGCTACCTTGGATCCTTTCACCACACTAGTGTCGGGAACCCCCCAATCCAAACATATCTTACATTAAGCTTGTGCCCACTCTACAGTTCCTTGGGAGTTGAAGAAATCCAATAAGATGGAACTAAACTCCGAATGTATATAAATATCTCATAATGAAAAATCCCAACAAGAAAGTTACAGTCTTGAATAATTAAGTATGGACCTCACCATGTCCTTATTTTCACTACACCATGTCATAATGGAATACCCGATGCAGACAACTGTGATATAATTCCTACCTACACTAAATAATTCCTAAACTTTCTTAAGAGGTATACATTCCCATGATAAGATCTTAGAGTTTTGATTGGTTTACCTCCTATGATCCACCTTAGTCTTATACACTTTGAACTAATCAAAGTCTTTAAACTTGTAGTGCATAAGATAAAATACTCATATCATGAGTAACCATCAATTAAAGCGATGAATTACTCATAACCACCTCTTTTACGGATAGTCATAGGACCACATAAATTGAAATGAACCATTTCCAACACGTCATTGGCTCTATTCAACCAATGATGAAAATAATTTTATAAACAGGATTCTTACTTGAGCGTTATTAGCCAATATCGGTGTTTATTAATTTCCATCAACACATTCTTTAAAATTAATCGTGTACATATAAAACTTCCTCCTTAAATGGACCGAACATACAAAACACTTGATGTAAAAAAATTACTATAATTTTAAAACACCCAGATACTGCGATAAATTCCCTCCATTGGGAAGGAAAGATGGAGCCTAGGCAATGAATTATTCACCTCACAATTTTAAAATATTAATGGTAATGGTAAGTTAAATAAGTTTATTATCTTCGATAGTTAGAACAATGCCCAATTACATTTTCACTCCTTGAAATTTATTCCAATTAAAACTTTTACTTTTAATAAATTAGGAGTTAAATGTAGAGTCCATTTTTGAAAACTTAAAATCATCATTGAAAAAAATTAGTGTTCCCTTAAATATGTGAGAATTATATTTTGATTATATTTTAATTTGGCGTACCTCTACCCCCATTAGAACTAACCCTGTTGAGCATTACAGTTCCCTCATGAAGTGAGATTTCTCGTTGTGAGTTTAAATCACCCAACCTTGAACTATATAGACTTTTCATCTTTCAATTTAGTTGTCTGGACAGTCCATAAAAATTTTGTCCAACATTGGTGGGTGTTGAAATCATGCGAGACCTCAGATCCACATTTTCTCCGCACAGAACCGCCGACTGGTCAATGGGGAGATGTGTCAAAAAAGACAAACAAGTATATAAAGTGGTTCAGACCTCAGCTGAGGATCCTACATCCATTTCCCAAGGGGTTTAACTATATATTAGGTCATAAAATAGGTATTACAATTTGGGGGACCTCTTGAACTTTTGTTAAGGAGGTATAAGGTCTATATAGTCTTTGTTATTAATAGAAAAGACCTTAGGACGTAACTGATGAACTTTTATAAGGATTCATATGTCTTAGTTTCGGACTAAATAGGGTATACAATAAGTAAATGGTTAGAAATTATCCAAGTTATGGTTATTTGCTAACAACAGTGGGTTGTAAGCATGTAAACAATGAGTAAATCCTTATTTGAGCTACTCACCCTTTATTATGCCTGCATATGCTGAACTGAACATGTATTACATTAACCATTCACATTCCTCCCTTATATATGCATTCTCTTGGATAGAGAGAATGATCGGACTATAGTAGTATGGTTGGGGCATTTTTAAGGTTTGATGACTACAGTATTAAGGTGGAGTGGGGGGAAAGCGCTTAAAGGTGGTCTCAAGTAGTTTATGGGTGCATTTAATATGGATAAGACTCATCAATGCTATTGGAAATGAGTGGTGGCAGTATAGGGGCTCTGCCTGACGTCTGGATTTGATACAAGTTTCGCCTTATGTGGTCTTGTGGTATATTTCCAATATATCCATCTAAAGAGGGGCTATATGGCCTCTGGAGGCCATTTTTCTTCAAACTGAGGTTCATTGGGTACGTAAGAATGGAAGGACATTGGTGCTGAGGTATCTGAGCTTGATTGCAAAGATATGTTAGAACGACATAATATTTTTTAGGAGCAAGGAGCCAACTGAGGCCTACGACACCACTATGGTCCCTTCTTAGGGACAGTTGTGATCTTTGGAGCTTAGTTGTGGTCTGGAAGAGGTAAGAGGTTAACCTTATGACCTCTGCTTCTTGTGTTGGTGAAGTTCAAGGGGTCGAGAAGCCTCAAAATTCCAATAGTTAAATATGGTATATATTAGAGAAGTAGACGAAACCATGATTTATGTAATAGTTTTAGTTATGGATTTATTATTGAAAGAAAATCATTTTTTTTCTATTTTAATGAGAATCCTGTATAGACAAAATGTATGCATTATTTTATATATTGTCGATGTCTTTTATTCTGCTAAGTAGGTGTTCGGGCATGTAGAGTATGACTTACACACAAAGGATTAGATCACTAGTTCTTGTGGAATATAAGTTTATTTTTCACAGTCTTAGATGAAACTGGACACACCATCAGTATGGCTATAGCCCAATATTTTAGTAGGTTTATCTTGATTATGAGAAATGGTATAGGTTTGATTTATTGTGCTAGTACACTTTATGTGTATTAAACGGGACCACCTTGAGGTCATTGTCTTTATACTGATTTTATAAGACAATGTACACCTTGTGATTATTAGGCTTACTTAAGGCTCTTAATCTAGATATGATTGACGAACATATACACTAGTTATTTATTCCTTTGACCTATCGGGTGAGATTCATTATTGGATCAATAATCTTAATAGATTGGGTAATGGTGATTAATGTATGGTGAAAGTATTTAATGGATGGAATCCACGTCTCGATGTAAAGACTGGTGATACCCCCTTAAGATGCTTATAAACTTTGTATGTGTCAAACCCTGCACGTGGATTATGATAGTTTGACACTACAAACAAGTTAAGCTGGACTGCTAAATGGTTTAAAGAAGTTAATCAAATAAATTATCAGTAATTTATTTTATTGACGGGTATTTGTAACCTTAACGTGGGGAGAATTAAGTCGAAATATAATTTTGAGTTATGGAGTGGAGTTGCAATTATAATTATTTAGTGGTATTAATTACAATTAATGGACTGGTATTAAAATGCGGGAAGGATTAGGTTTTCTCAATCCTATTAGGAGCCACATCCTTATCTCTCCTTGGTGTCCCTACAATAGCCTATATATATGCACCTAAGGCTCATTCTTTCTTAATCCAGACATCACTCTTTGATAATCAAAACCCTAATTCAGATTTATGAGAAATTGAGGCAGCGGAGAGGAAAGAGGAGGAAAGATGAGGAATGAAAGTGGTCATGAAGAAAGATCCCACACTCTGCTCGTGACTGTTCATATCAAGAATAGAGTAGAAGACCGTGAGGTGTGTCGGGCTTTCATTCTTGATCAATTGTCATCACATAAGGTTTGTGCTAAGATGAGATCAAATCAAAAAGATCTCGAAGGTAAATCCTTATTCTGTCTTGTAGGATTTTGCGTATGTGTAGTTTTTTTTGTAGTTCAATCTATACGTGTATTCAATAGACCATTGGACTACCGCTCCAACAGTATCATCAAACATAATTAAATAATCATCGTCTTTTGGTCCCATAATGAATGATAATGACTCTATTGGGGAGGATACCATCAATTATGTTTGTGTATACTATTTGTTAATTCCTCAAAATTGAATTCGCTCGTGTAGAACTTCCCATTAGGGGACCGAACTCATTCACTTTCAAATTCTAGGAACTATCACTTAAGATTTTTAGGAATAACAGAAGTCATGATTAATTCCCTCCATTGTGGGTGATAGACAAAGTTGAAATGAGGAATTAATCACATCACATTCTTAAAATACTTATGGAGACCGTGATGTTTGTGTTGAACCCCCTCTTCCACTTAATATTTTATACTTCTAGTATTTATTAAAAATATTTATTTGATTCTAAGTACTCTAATTAAATCACCAATAATTTTCTAATTAATTATACAAATTGAATTGTCTTGTCTTTTTATTTTAATTTTCTAAGAACAAAACCATTTTAATTAAAATAATATTTGGAACATATTTTAATTTATACCTTTAATTAATTACCTGACTAAATTCAATTTTAGAAAAGAATAAATAAACTTGATTTTCCATAAAAAATGTGATTTAGGCTGGTCTCAAAATTTAATCCATGTTGTCCATAAAATTAGGTGTCCCTAATTAATAAATTAATCAGCACACAAATTTTATGCAAAAATTAATATGAGATTATAGATATATAATTAGAAACAAAACCGAACAATTATATATCAATTGGGACACAATGTCCCCATCCATCATGGTCAAGAATTATTCCTTGAATAGAGTCCTTTTGGATCAAAACTCATTTGAAGACGAATCCATCATGAAATTCTCATTGGAAGAGAAAGAGTCCAACTATACCATTGTTGCTCGAACATAGACACATGCGTGATAAAAGAAACCACAATCTCATTGAAAGAGGTAGAAGACATGATGTTTGGTAGCCATAGCCGCGCCTATTAGAGTTGTTGTCATGGATTGCATCGATTTTGTCTGGTCTTCTTCCTCATCTTTTAAGGTTCTTGCGCCTTTGTCAAAACTATGTAGTGCTGACCTACCAGTAACTTGTAAAGCTCCATTAAAGGACTTTCAATCTTGATCAGAACGCTGTCGAAATTCATGGAACTTCCACCACAATCAAACCCAACAGAAATGTAGGATTACAGAAAGTAAAATCTATTACATCTCCTCAAAATATCGTTTATAACATAAAATTTTGCAATAATTCAAATAACCTAAGTATTACAACCAAATCGAATCTATGAAGAAATTTAACAATGGATAAACCACCATAAGATCTACTGATATAATATATAAACATGTGACCGGGATGGAGGGGGTAATAAAATCCTACAAAACCATATAGGTACCAAATATATACATCCATGCATATATTTACTAACTTTTAACCTAAGGTTTTAATGGTGGACAACATGAACCTTTTCGAATCATGTTAAATCTATAACCAGGTCATTGAAACTAATGATTGGGGATTGACATCATATAAAACTTTATACCCTAAGAACTCTAATCTATCATATTTTAGAAAGTAAGCAAAAATAACTAGATTCAAATAATGAATATGGGGTTTGGATCATGATACCTTTGTGGATCTTGCAGGTGATCCAAATGAGGAGAAATATATGATGAAGATAATGATGGGGTTTCTCGTATTCATACCCTAATTCCTTCTTAGAATGACATGAATTCCTTGAACGTTCTAGTATATGATCCCCCAAAGTAAGCCTTGTGTATAACCAAACCCGAAGATGAAAACTTAATGATTTAAAAGAGAAATCGATTTCTTTCTCCTCGCTACTTCACAAAAAATTAAATAGTGTTTTACCTCTCCCCTATAACCCTAGAAAATATCTCATGCAGTTTAAACCCCTTCCATTGACCTATATAAATAAGTACATGAAGTTGATTTTGCCTAAATTGTGTTTTCATAAAGTTTGGGCCTACTTCGTGGGTAATGGACTATACTAAGACTAATAATTAAATTGACTTCCAAATAAAAATATAAAAATTTCACATTACTCCTTATAATATATTTTAGTTCCCGTTTACTTATAATTAATTTTGATAAATAATTATAAGCCTAAATCACACCATACCCACTGAACTATCTCGAGTTTACGGGTCAACCCTTGAATATTTTACCCGACAAACTCACCCCCTAAACTATCAACTCGTTACATATAAATCCAAAAACCGGGTTCCTGCCTTTTCCATACTATTTAACACAGATACCCTTGGATAAAACCCAAACAAATAAAACAAAACGAATGTATAAAAAACGAAATGGGAACCCCCTCTATCTTTCTCAAAACTCAAAGTTGACACCTCTACAAAATGGGCAACCCAAACTGACATTTTGGAAGACCCTTTCAAGGGCCTAGTAATCCTCTCCTCCGACCTCTCCCTACATAAACTCATGTTCTATCACCTCCTTCTCCACCACCCATCATAATTCACCCTCATAATCCTCTCCTCCCCCTTACCAAAAACATTCCATCCTAATTCTAAAAACCCATCACTGAAATCATCGCATAACTCCCCTCCTGCCTATGCCTCTCCCTCTACACCTCCAAAAACATTTTCTTCATCACCCCATGTATTCTTATTGTTTACCTCATATCCACTTGCATATCCACAACATCTATTTTCGAACTTATAATATTAAATTCCCATTCTCCCGATCGAACCCAGCACCCACAAAACCCTTTGCCACCTACACCCATTACCACCGCCATCAACTTACCCTAGATAAAAAGGAAGAAAATACACACATAAAATAACTGTTCTTTCACCAACATTAACATCACAAAAAAAATCACATATCTAAGTACAAACTACAATCACTATCACCACAATCAACTTCCACATCCACCACTAACAAAACCCCATACATTCTCAGCATCAACGCTAAACCGTAGAAATAAAAAAAATCATGATAAAGACGAAGAAGAAAAATATAGATAAGAAATCCCTATTTTTCATATCCGGGTTTATGAAAAAATTAGAGAGGGGGTGATGTTAGGAGTAAGGGTCGGAGGCGATTTCAGTGGGTTGATGTTGGGGGAGTAAGGGTCGAAATTTAGGGTTTTTAGAGTATTGGGAGAAGAAAGGGGGTGAGTTTGGAGAAAGAGAGAAATGGGCAACATAATTTCTTTTTTTTACATTCTTTTTTAATTTGGGGGTTTTGAGTATTTTTGTCCAATTAAGCTGGAAAAGGAGGAACTTGGGTTCAGGGGGTGACTCATAAATGTAAGATAGATTAGGGGTTTTGGTGTAATTTATCATAATTGTAATTTCGCTCCAATTTAATTATCTCAGAATTACTCGAATAATGAGGTCTGATTTGCAAATTTAAATAGTGCATAATATGATTCCCCGCGTAAATAATACAATACCCATTTGGTGAAATTCAATTCAACGTTAATCGATTTTCACTAATTTCTTATGTATTCTTTGATCACAAACTAAACTTATTTGATAATCTACCGGATTATATAATTCATCGATGGGGTTTATTAGTAGAATCAGAATTTATAAGTTTGTCAAGGGGATATCACAATTTGGTATATTTCTATATATGAATTTCTCCAAAATATAATTTCAGACATCTACACACAATGATTGCCCAACTTGTGGAAATTTAGAGCCAATAAATTGGATCACAACAATAATAATCAAAGCAATAATTGTATGAACAATTCAATCCTCATAGTCCTCGAGATTACGAATATATTTATGAGAGTGCGCAAGAACTAATGGATAAATTTATTTAATTAAATGCCCTAACACACAAATCCAATTTTTAATCTTTAATTAATTTGTGGTGTGCATGCGAATTATGTCCAACTACCAATTTGCAATTTCAGTCCAAACATACAAATACACGAGATGAGAAAAAATCCCTTTACTGGGAAAAACCTTTTATTTAGCACTATTGGAAGTTTATGAATACAAACAACTTACAAGACACTTAGTTACACTAAGTTAGACACGTAGATCTTCAAAAATCTAACATATATGACTCAGCTCTAGAGTCGTCCATAAGTAGCGGTCTACCCTCGGTATCTAGCGATTCGACCTCCTTCCTTCTTCAGAAGTAAAACCTAGTTCCACAATCTCAGCAGTAGAGAAAAGTCTTTACAACGTGATTTTAGCAAGAATCCTTATTTGATCGATAAACATGATCTTGAATAATTCCCGAGGGTGAGGAATATGATTGTGAGGAGTTTTGATCACAAAAGATAACTCAAAAGGTGTTTTTCTTTATTGAAAAAAGTAGAATATTTGATCCCGTTCAGCCTTTTTATAATAAGGGGAGATAAAAAGGATAAATATAAAAAGGTTTGGAAAGATATTCATTAAAAAACTGGTTTGTGCCCGGTGGTTCGAACGACAGTGCAGGTCATTCGAACGACAGCGCAGGTCGTTCGAACGACACTCCATCTCGTTCGAATGAAGCTTCAAACATGGACTTCTCACAAGAAGTCAGTATGAGCCAAAACTACCTTGTTAGAAACTTCTTTCAAACGGCAATTGAACTATATACAAATCTCGTTCGAACGAAGGATAGCTTCGTTTGCACGAAGCGTTGAAATTTTGAAAAAAAAAATTAGAAAAATTTTGAGTTCCTTCATATAAAATATTGACTCATAAAAAATAATCATTCCCCAGAAATACTAAGAACCTTTTTAGCACATCAAACACATACTTCTTCCTTGATTGTTGAGATGATCAAATATTACAAACTCTTTGACGGTCTTCAACCAAATCTTCAAGTATCGATAAGTAGTGACGGTGACGTCTTTAAGTGCTGTGTTTATGTAACGGGATATGCAAAACCAAAAATAAAATAAAAATGTGAGCAATCATAAATTTTGCTCTTACAAATCTCCCCATTTATCTATTCTGGTACAAAACACAAACCTTAGCCAAATTGAATCCTACGACTTAATACAAACACTACCCTCCCAAAATACAAATGAAAATGGAACGTAGAATATGTGCAAGTCTTCAATCATGAAAGAATATCTTAACTTTGGCAAACATTATCTTCATCTTGTGTGGGTCCAAATGATCATCATCTAAGGGGAACGTCCTATACACATGAGATAAAGTAAAGATATTGTGAAGCATAGAGTTTTAAACAGAAATATAAATTCCCCCTCAATTTGTTCTCCCCGTTTTTATTAGTAATAGACAAAGGAGTCAAAACTAAACATGAATTAAAAGCATCACACGAAGAAGTAAGATATCAACACAAATATAATCAAGTAGGCATAGGTGATGATAATCTCAAAGGCATGTATCAACCAACTATTTTTGAAAATTTTCATTTTTCTTTTAAAGATAAAGTACAAAACGAGCAAATACAACACACCATGTAATAACACTAAAATATCTGAACCATGAATGCGGACTGTAGGGGTGTGAACATTTTTCATGGGTTAATCAACATATATACTCGTAATATATGTGCACAAAGTTTTGAGACACTTTTATCGAAAGATCTCAAAATCTACCTTAATTGTAAATTTGGTGAGCTCAAGTGAAATTGACTCAACTTAATCAACATGTCATGAACATAAATGATTCTCACACCATTGACGCAAAACTATGCAGTGTTTTTTCGAGACATTTTAGTTGTGCAAACCTATTGATTTTCTACTTTAACTCCCTCAAATTCTCACATATATGATGATAAACTCTCAATGAGTTTTGAAGAAATTAATGCTCATATGTAGAGAAGCATTAATGTATCAAAAATTGGCATGTCACTTATGTTTTTATGCACCTCTAATATTTTTAGGCTCTTTTATGTAAGTGGTGACTTTTAACGCAAAGACCGTTGATCTTTCGTAGTCCCTTTCCATTGCTTAACATTTAAAATATTTTTAAAAATAACTTAAATCCGGTTAATGGTTCTTACATGCACAACTTTATCTCTTTTTACATTTGGTTCATTATAAAGCAAAATTGAGATGAGAACATTGTATTCGACAAGTGACAAGTAAGTGCAATGTTCAAATAAGTTTGTGCACGTGTGCATTAAAGGTGACTAGAAGTCAAACATGTAGAAATTAATTATCAAATATCAATGTAATGACTCCACATATTACTAAGCACACTAATGAAACAACGTCATATGTCACAATGCTACGAAAAAGTCATGTGAAAGTATCAAATGAATGGGTAATCCGAACATCTTAAATGTTCATCCATATATGGTGAAGAAAAAAATACAAAACTCTTTGTCTTTTTCAAAAATTTTATCAAAATAAAACTTTTTTTCCTTCTTCTTAAAAATCGAAAATCTTTTTTGTATTTTTCAAAAATTTTCCAGAAAAACAAAAATCTTTTGGATTTTTAAAAAGAAAATACCAAAATGAAAAATATAGATACAATGAGAACACAATTATAATACAAATCTAGCAATATGGATATAAGATATGAACATGTAGAAACAAGTCTCAACCTCAATCATTAGGCCTAGAGGAGTTCTCAAAAGGAGATGGCATCCTAATAAATTCCTCCATCAAGTTTTGTGAAGTCTTGACTAAAAACTCTACTTGCTCTTAAATACTCTCAAAACATCTATTGTCATGTGCGGGAGAATGCGTAGTAACACATGTGGGAGTGCGTGTGGAAACATGTGTAGGAACTCATGTGGGAGCATACCGGGGAACACGCATATGATAAACTCTCCCTAACTTAAAACAGAACTCTCTAAGATAACCTCTTTGTTTGAAATAGGAATAACTATACACGTGCTTGGGTCCACCCTTCTCAAAACGTCTATGACGAGCTCTTCGAGGTGGGTTAGGTCGCCTAGGTGGGTTAGGTTGAGGGCCGTAAAGATCCATCACAAACTCGGGACCCTACTCGGGTGCGGTTTTGAAAGTGGATACATTGTCATAACCTATTCCTTACCTCTCAATATGACCTAATATGGGACCGATGAGCATCTTTTTCACATTCTTAGATGTTTCCTCTAAAGTGACCTTAACATCCCAAGCACATTCGAGAGCAATATCGAGTTGGGATACACGGTCTTCAAGTTTCTTACGAGTCTCCAATAAAGATCGAAGATCTCTCGTAAGACTAGCCACAGTGTTGCTCAAATCGGTCTTCTCCCTACCTACAACAATCAACTCTTCACATAAAGTAATATTCACCTTCTCAATTTGACTCACCAACGCCTCACACTCTCTCAACACTTTCACCCCCTTCTTTAAATCACACACCCTAAGAGACAAATCTTTATTAAGATTTTTCATTTTTAACTTCTCGGTGTAAAGATCACTAAATGCTTATTGGACTCCACCTTCTCCCTCACTTAAATTGTCATCCCCACCCTCTCTCTCTCTAGAATGACTTGAAACATCATCAAGGCTTCCACGTTTAGTTATGTCCTCATTGGCATGGGATAAATTAGAAGTGCTAACGTGACTAGCCATGAAGACAGCGCACGATTCATGTTGTGATTCTCTTCCTAAATCTCAACCGACTCGACGTCCCTATTGCTAAGAGTGGCCTTATTTGTAACTTTCTTGCCATTTCTCTTAAGTCTAGTGGTGCACTCATGTGCTTTGTGCCATTTTCCCTAACATTCATAGCACCTAATATCTTCCTCTTTCACATTAATTTATTTAATTAAATGTCCCAAAACACAAATCTAATTTTCAATCAAATTTTAATATTTAATTAATTATAGTTTTTTGGGTTTAGTCTCACGCCCAAGGTTTTTATTAGGCTACCCTCCCATGTATTTTTTAAATTGTATTTAGTCCTATAACTACTCACAACCTCCCTCAACCGCCTTGTAACTGCCTTTATTTCTCTCTGCAGAGAATGACACAAGCCTTATAGTTATTACAACACGACCAACGACTAAAAAAATAAAAATATGGGAGTGGATACAAATAAATCTTTAAAAGTGAGAGTAAATACATGTGATCCCAATTAATTATGGTGTGCATGCGAATTATGTCCAACTACCAATTTTCAATTTCAGTCCAAATATACAAAAATACACAAGATGAGGAAAAAAAACCTTTACAGGGTAAAACCTTTTATTTAGCACTATTGGAAGTTTATGAATACAAACGACTTACAAGACACTTAAGGTTCGTTTGGGAGTTTTGAAGAGAAAAAAAAGGAAAGAAAAATTTTATTCAGAGAGAAAAGAAAAGAAGGGAAAGTTAATAAGAGAGAAAAGAAAAGAATAGAAGAAAAAGGAGTTTAAGAGAGAAAAAAAAATAACTTTCTTTCTTGTGTTTGGGAGTTTGGAAGGAAAATAATTTTTTTAAGGAGAAGAAGGAACAATTCATTAAAAAAAATCCTTTCTCTTCATTTCTTTCCGATTTGGAAAGAAAGTTTTGGAGAGAAAGGAAGGGAAAGTTTTTTAAAAAATTTCCTTTCTTTTCTCTCCTTTTAAACTCCCAAACGAGAGAAAGTCTCTTTCCTTCCTACGTAAACTCCCAAACGAAGGAAAGGAAACACACTTTCCCTTCCTTTCCTTTATTTTCTCTCCAAAATAGAACTCGCAAACAAGGCCTTAGCTACACTAAGTTAGACATGTAGATCTTCAAAACTCCAACAATTACGGTTCAGCTCCAGAGCCGTCCACAGGTAACGGTCTACCCTCGGTATCCACCAATTCAGCCTTCTTCCTTCTTCAGCAGTGGAACACAATCTCAATAGTAGATAAAAGTCTCTAAAAAGTGATTTTAGTAAGAATCCTTCTTTGATTGGTAAACATGATCTTGAATAATTTTCGGGAGTGAGGAATATGATTATAAGGAGTTTTGATCATAAAAGAGAACTCAAAAGGTGTTTTTCTTTATTGAAAAGAGTTCTTAGAATATCTGATCCTGTTCGGCCTTTTTATAACAAAGGGAATATAAAAAGGATAAACACAAAAAAAATGGGAATATATTCACTAAAAAACTTATCTGCGCCCGGTCGTTTGAACGAAGGGGCGGGTCATTCAAACGACACTGCATCTCATTCGAACGATTCTTCGAACATGGATTTCTAATGAGATATCAGTATGAGCCAAAAGGACCTCATTAGAAACTTCGTTCAAAAGGTAATCGAACGATAGACAAATCTTGTCCGAATGAGGGATAGCTTCATTTGAACAAAGCATCGAAATTTTAAAAAAAAATTAATAAAAATTTTAAGTTCCTTTATATAAATATTGCCTCTTAAAAAATAATCATTCCCCATAAAATTCTCAGAACCTTTTTACCACATCAAAAGCATATTTCTTCCTTGATTGTTGAGATGACCAAATCTTGCAAACTCTTTGATGGTCTTGAACCAAATCTTCAAGTACCGAGAAGTAGTGAGGGTGACGTGTTTAGGTGTCATGTTTGTGTAACGGGATATGCCAAATCAAAAATAAAATAAAATGTGAGAAATAAAAAAAATTCTCTTAGAATCACTTTTTTCAAACATTGTAAGGTTCTTTAAGTGTAATCCAGTTAGCTCATAGACTTGAATCTCACCCATAATTTTGTTCAATTCAATCTAGATGTACCCGTATGATCCTCTTTGAACGAAAAAATAAGTTCTCAGACCATCAGACAAGTTCCTGTAGTCAAAATAAACTATTAAGATCATACTCGCAGCTTTACCGATAGGATGTTAACTCCTTATCTAGATCGTGAACTGTTCAATTGAACTAAAATTTGAATTTCAGTCTTCTTTAATCAGGTCGAACACAACTCACCAAAATTCATAATAAATTCAATTGACCAACATTATTTACAATATATCTAATATAAATATTAGGCATTTTCACAAATATGTTTCTTATTTCAAAATGCACCTAACACACCTTTTTTGAAAAATAAACGTCATACATGGATGTAAGAATAAAATCCCAACACTTAGTCATCTAAGTACTTTGCTTTTATCCTGAAGAATCGTTCTCTTTGGTCATGGAATAAAGTAGCCAAAAGATGATAATGTCGTTTGATCTTGAAGTCTTGATCATGAAGCTTTTCGGATAAACCCAGACTATGACTCATAGTGGGTTTTGGACAAGTGAATAAGAAAACCTGATAACCGGAGGGAAATGAGTATTAATATACTTATACAATCTCCATTCATCAAAGAAAATGATTTAACAAAATATCAATAAAGAAAGAAAATGAAAAAGAGATGAGAATATATTTAAGGAAAAATTAATTAAAAACCTTTTACCTCAAACTGTTGTGAATTAATCTTTGGTTGTGTTTTGATATTTTTGATGAATTAACGTGAAATTTTAATAAAATAATACTTTGAAATTGAACACCGATATCAAGAAAATCATCCAGGTTCATGACAATATAACTTGAATCGACGACCACAAAATTCCTCTCACATAGACTAAAACTGGGGTTCGATCACGAATTATATCAACAAGATCCCATCTTGTTCGAAACTTATTTAATTGTTATCAGATATAAATCAATATATTATTATTTCAAAATAGCCCCGACGAATGGTCGGGCATGGTTGGTCATTAGTCGACATGATGATCAGGAATTTTATTTATTACCTATCTCTCAAATAACAATTATCCATCCTTCTAAATTTTGCTAGGACAGAAGGTCAAGTGTCATATTTATTATTGTTTGCCCTTTTCCAAACTTAATCCTAGCAAATGGTCGACATGATATTTGATATTTGTAATTAAAATTTAATGGATGCACATGCATAATTATTGATGATTCGATCTTATAAATTTTATCTCGATGGATGGTCGGGCATTGTATTCATTTTTGTTCTTTTGCACTTAGTGTATAGTCCCCAACATAAATACATATATTTTTTTTTTTAAAAATACATATTTTTTGTTTAAATCATTTATTCCCTTAAACACCCAGTTGCCCAATCTTCTCTTATTTTTAAATATTCGGGCTAGCAGCTCCTCCTCCCCTAGCCTCCTCGAAGCTCCGACAGTGGGGGAAATGTGGAGGAGGTGGGCAAAATGAGTTTGTGTCATTGTTTTGAGTGTTTTTATGTGGTGAATGCGCTTTTAAAATAAAATAAATGTTTGGACTAAACGTTTATTAAAAAATTATCGAGATTTTTTTTTATCGAATTATCCTCTTTTTAATCAACATTTAGTCTTTTTTTTTTTGTTCCAAAACAAAATCAAAACCTTTTTCATCTCTTATCCTAAAAAACTAAGAAAATTTTGTCGCAAAATTAAGCAAAAGATCTTTTGAAACAAACAAACAAAAAAAAAATAAGTCTTACGTATTAAACACTAGTTGAACCGTAAGTTAACCTCAGTATGTTGTTTCTCAAACCAAATTGAGTCGTGTTAAGAAAAGACATACAATATTCAATTTCCTCCCAACACAAAACCAAATGTTCCCCTGCCAAATCCTACTTTCCTCTCTTACACACACACACACACACACACGCACACACAACATTAGAAATCATGTTCTCCCCCACCCCCTTGTCTCTGATTTGTGCTCTTCTCCTTTGCTTACCACTCACAATCATCTTCACCATCACCACTACCACTACCACTACCACTACCACTACCACTACTTCTATCCCCCGAACCGCCAACAAAACTATTTCAAACCCACTAAATTTAGTTTCCATACCTCAAACCAAAATCAACCCATGTCTTAATATTACAGACACCACCATTTCACAACCACAATCTGACAAATCACTCTTCCGGTTAGCCTCCCGGGTCAAACAAAACCCCACACCGGTAGGTTCTCCGAAAAAACTAGCCTTTATGTTCCTCACCACCAAACCACTCCCATTTGCTTCACTCTGGGAACTCTACTTCAACCACACCCCCACTACCCTATACAACATTTACATCCACGCCGACCCCAATTTCACTTACGACCCCAATTTCACGGGCGTTTTTGCTAACCGGGTCATCCCCTCCAAACCCACTCGCCGTCACTCCCCCACTCTCATATCCGCAGCGCGTCGGCTTTTAGCCCACGCGCTCCTCCATGACCCGTTAAATTACATGTTTGCCCTCCTCTCCCCTTCTTGTATCCCGCTCCACTCTTTTAAATTCACTTACAAGACGTTGACCAAGTCAAAGAAGAGTTTTATAGAGATTCTGAAAAACGAGACGGGCGCGTGGGACAGATGGGCGGCGCGTGGGGATCAGGCGATGTTACCGGAGGTGAAATTTGAGAGGTTTCGAATTGGGTCTCAGTTTTTCGTGTTGACACGTAGGCACGCGAGGAGAGTTGCGCGTGACAGGAGGCTGTGGTCCAAGTTTATGCTACCGTGTTTGGATGAGTCCACGTGTTACCCTGAGGAGCAGTACTTCCCTACGCTCTTGAGCATGGTGGACCCGCGTGGGTGCGTGCCAGCTACGCTTACACACGTGGACTGGAGGGACTGTTACGACGGTCACCCGCGGACTTACGAGGCTTCGGAAGTGGGGCCTGAGTTAATCTGGGCCCTTCGTAAGGATAGGCCTAGATATGGTGATGATGGATCCGACGGTTCTGATTTATCGGTGAGGAAACGGCATCATCCGTTCTTGTTTGCTAGAAAATTCTCGGAGGACGCGGTCCATCAGTTGTTGAGTATAGCGAGTGATGTAATGTTTAAAGATTAGGATGTTCGCTTTTGTATATTTCATTTGTAATTAGTAAATATAAGGGAAAGGCGGGACAAAACCCGTTATTTTTGATTTTTGATTTTTGATTTTTGATTTTTGATTTTTGATTTTTTGATATGATATATCTAAACGAAGAATTGATTCGTGGACCACTTTGTTGACCCCGTGATTGTTTGATACGAGAGTACATGTAGACTCGCTTTTGCCCGAGCACTAGTGTCAAGGTAATATGTTGTTGTCTGCCGAGGGGGTCCACGTCTTCTCTCGGATATAGCGAGTACAGACATTTTATATAAGACCGGCTGTATTGATTAGTCAGTTAAAGATAATTCTACCACGATTTGCTATTCTTATTATATACAAGCAACATCTAATTCGCTTTATGTGCGGGAGTTTTATACAGAAAAAACTTAAAATTTATTTAAAATAATACTAATAATATAAATTCATAATAATTGATAGAATTTGTAAATATATTATGCTTTATATCTTATTGTATGAGTAAAAATAATTATTCAAAATTAAGGGTAATAATTTTGACATAAAAGAGTGATACAATCCGAATTTGGTTCAAATTTACACAATAAACATTTTGAGTCATGTTTTGGGCTTATTTAACAATTTGTATGTTGAACAGAGGATTTATTAACCATTTAAACTCACAATTTTTGTAGCCACCAATTCTCTCCAAAAAATAATGAGCTTCTATCCAAAACTTTATCCGCTTCTTACTCGGTTGCAAAGACAAATAAAAATAAGTAAGATTGAAGAGGGCGAACTTGAATTTGAACATGTTTATTCCATTTTTATAAAACCCACCGTTTCACCTTTTCGAGAGGCACTTATCGACCACCCTCCTGAAAAAGATCACCCTCTTGAGATAGGATTCAACATGGATAATGAATTTAGACTTGTCGGTTGGATCCTCAATGTTGTTGATGGGAGATGCTTATTCTTGTCATTCAATTTTACCATTCACGAAATATTTGGGCTCATTTTCTAAGTCATGAGATGAAATTTCATTTTTGAGGTGCAAATGAATTTTTGGGGTGTTCAAAATGAATTTTTGAAAACTTTAAATTTTTGGTGCTTGGGAATATTTGAGTATTTGAAGTCATTTCAACTTTTTTTTTTTCAGCACTTGAGAAAATTGGCTTTTAAAAAAATGGTGAAAAAATGACCATATTAAAAGGGTGAATCAATTTTTTTGGTCAAATACCAATTTTGGAAACATTTACCAATTTTTGAATTAATGGAAACATTTTTTTTTCCAAATTTTAGTGTTTCCAAATTGGTATTATGATTCTTAAAGAGTGAACACCAAAATTTATTTTCCCTAGAAAAAATAGATTTTGATCTTGATTTGTTTTAAACTCTTTCATACCTAGTCACAACCCAAACACACGCACACACAAGCACCGCTTCTTGCCCTTATCACACACCCCTTCCCATATTGAAATCCAAAAAAAAATATATGCACCATCTCCGACCTTACAAACCTCATCCCCCACTCCTTAACAGCCCCTCCTCAAAACCCACCCCCAACCCAAAATCGGTCTTAACCCAACTCGACTACACCTGCCTAAATCGCTACTAACCTACCCTTACCCCGCTGCCTATGAGGTCGTCGACCATGATGCTTTCGGGTTATGCGTTTTGGTCTATTATGGTGTATTCCGGTGTGTGGGAATGGAGGGTATAAGGTGATGAACCTCTGTCATATATTAACCTCGGTCATAAATGATAATACTACTACAATAGAGTTATAATATAGATCAGATTATATACATATATATACAATCAAATATACGATGAAGATTAATTTTAACAGTTTTCATTATATAAATATAGCACTTCTTTCATTAAAAATATTATTTTGTTTATTACATTGTTAATCATACAAAATTACATTTATTATTGATGTTATAGATAGCGGGGGAGGGGGGGGGGACCAAAAACTCTTAAAAGCAACACGAAAGTAATACGTTTTTTACCATAAAATAATACATTTAATTAAAATGTGACATGACACGATTTTTTTCCTAATACGAACTCAACTCAAATAAAAATAACACGACACTAAATTTTATTTTTTTATATAACTCAAATATGATCAATTAACTTGTCGCACTCGCATTCGCTTGTATCGAGGACCCACTAAAAGTGTAGCCTTGTGGCGCCCGAACATGAGTGAATAAAGGTGTGGCATTCAATTGTGAACAAAGAGTATCACTACACATACACACTTTCATACTCGCCTAATAAGACAAGACAATAAAAACGTGTACGTTATGCCCTATTAGGACCCACAACAACAATGTACAAAATTTTAATGCACCGAGTATGAAAAATGGGTACAAAAATGGGTACACCGATATTTATCCATCTAATAATCCATAACCAAAATATAAAAGTGAACCTGGTGAAATCACCCAAACCCACATACACCGAACTAACAAAGAACCAAGACAAAAACAAATCAGACATATACACGTTCTCATTCGTCGATCATCCCAAATAAATAAAGACCCAGATAGATTAAAAGCACCATTGCCTTTGTTCGCCGCACACACCCACACATAATGAAAGATATGTGTGTGTGTGTGTGTGTGTGTGTGTGTGTGTGTGTGTGTGTGTAGCTTAAAATCACAGTACATCTCTCATCCTTGGTAGGTTCATTTCGTATCTCGTTTAGTATCTGTTTAATTGCTGAGAATAAGAACACTAACTTTAAAACGTTTTTTAGATAAAGATATGATAACGATCATTTGCATTGAAATTAAATTGATGCCACCAAAAACCTTATACAAGAACAAACAAACCTTATTGCAAAATTGAGGACTTTGAGGGTCTCTTGTGGCTAAAGGCTTGGGACGCCATTAAATCAACCTTATGCGGCTCTGACGCTGCAAACCCCTGGGTTTCCATTAACACATCGACCCTTCTAGCATCCTGCACAAATTTGGTAAGCGGAGTTGGAGGTAAGTGGCGGAAATGCAGGGTGTTGTGGCATCCTGTCGTCCGGTCTTCTTATACAGTATTGGGCACACTACACCAAATTCATTGTTTTATAAATGTTTGAAACACTTACAAATAAAACAGTAACGGTTTTAAATTGTTATAAAAGAAGGGGTTATAATATTTTTGTAACTTTTCGTTGAATTTTTTCGAAGGTATGTGTTGTATAGTTAACCCATTATAAGTGTTTTAAATCGTTACTATTTGACACTTTATAAGTGTTTAAAATCGTTACTGTTTTACATTTTATAAGTGTTCAAAACCATTACTGTTTGATATTTTTTAAGTGTTTATAATCGTTACCGTTAAACATTTTATAAGTGTTTAAACAGTTACTCTTTGACATTTTATAAGTGTTTAAAACCGTTACTGTTTGACATTTTATAAGTGTTTAAAACTATTACAAATATTAACACAAATTAAAAAAAAATTATTTAACTAGCAAGGCCTCATCCAAAGCAATTCGATCATATCTGAATACCCCTAACATGAGCAGAATATCAATTTAAATTCAACTCATAATTAGAAGCTAGAAACTAGATTAAAATGAGAAATAATTTCATATATAAAGTGGTGCTAAAATTCATCCATTATAAACAAAGTAGTAATAAAAATTATGCAATCTAACTTCAAATGTCCAACTGAGAAAATAAAAAAAGTAGTAATTAAAATCATTCAACCCAACTCCAGTTTCCAAATGTCCCTGACTGTCTGTGTTCCATAAAAGCAGCTTCATGTCAGCAGCCTCCAAAGTGATAATATGTCATGAAACCTAAAAATTTATAGAAGGAATTAGAATCATCTTAAATCTGATTTTATTTTAAAAACTAAATTAGATACTTACTTTATAAGTGACTCAAAGAATAGATTGGCTTGCCATGATGCCATTGTCTCGGACCCTACAAGTTGATATATGTTACTAGTCAAATACACGACAAAATCTAACAACATAAACAATCAAAATCTATATGTATAACTCTTTAAAATAATTCTATAAGAGAATATATACTCCCTTAGCCATAAATTAATATTCAACAAGGGAAGGAGAAAGGTTGTTTAAATGTCAAAATAATTTTAAAATGATGTATACCTTTGGAGAACTCACTTCAGTAGAATGTGCATCAAGAATTGAACTCTCAGCCTTGCGCTGACTTGAGGTGACTCTCTGTAAAATATAGTAATAATATCATAGCATGTCATTTCAAAGTAGTATTGAGAATAATATTAGTTTTTCATAGAAGGGTGTGAAATTTATTAACGAGTTACCCTTGTTAAAAAGTATACAAGAACCATTATATGTTTTTTGATTGGAAGCAAATTACCAAAGCTGACTTGTCAGATAAAATATAATCAACAACATTTTTTTACATCCCATGCACTCTTGTCCTTCGATTTTAAGAATTGGGGATGGGAGGACCTATCTGAAATAAAAAGAAGGAGAGAATAAAATGTCACCTTGAGAGAAAGACGTATGGTTTACATTTCGGAACAAAACAGTTCTTCATAATTACAAAAACAGTAAGGATGAGGTTGTCGATGAAATCAATGCGTTCAAACATAATGCGCCGTCGTGCATCAGTTGTGCCATGTTCAAAATTTTTTTGTAAGATGCTTTTATCAAATACTCGTAACATTTAAATGGTTGATATAGAAAGCAACTATTGGTACTTCTGTCCAAACAAATGTATAAATTGAAAACAAAATCCCCGAATTATGCAGTTTTTGCAAGAAATCCCTCCTAACTATTCTAATACAAAGAACCTCGTAATCTATGCATTTTGTTACAAAGACCTCCTATGAGAAAAAATTATCGCTAAGTACAAAATTCACAGTTCAAAAGAAGGTTGAAAACTTGGAATTAAAAATACTCGGAGCATTTCTTGAAATAATTGTATAGGTTAGGGTTCTATTTGTTTGGACTCCTTCCCCACCCCCCTTATGAAGTTTAAATGGTTTAGTTATATATATATTTATGGTGATACATCTAATGTAAACAACATATCTTGGCAACCTGATGCATGCACACTTTCCAAATTGGGACATTGGAGTAACAATTTATCTGGGCTTAATAAATAGCAAAAATTTATTAGTAAAAACAAAAATAAAGAGTTAACATTATTAAGAGGTAAAAGAAGATATCAGCTAAAAGAGGGACATAAAAATACCCGAATTCAAATTTCTACAAGAGTTTAGATTCAGGTCACTGAGTTCTGGGCAATTTAAATATAAAGATTGCACAAAATTTAGCGTAATCAGTACCTGGAGTAAACATTTAGCTTAACAACTTCAAGATATTGCATATTACATAGACAATAAAATCTCATATTTAAGCCAGAGCAGACTCACAAGTTTAATTTCTTCAACCGACCATGTTTAATGATCAACTTCTGATACATAAGATGTAGTTTTCTATTTGGTATTTTACTATACTCTGCAGATGTTGGAATTTGTTAATCGGAAGCACATATTATCATTCCACAATCCATGAGTTCTAGAGAAGGTAATTGAGCCATGGCAGATCGGATACCACCTAAGATATATATGAAGCATGCCAAAAGTTATAATAAAACAGGAAAATGGATAAATTGAACATGTACTCCTTCAGTCCCAAAGTAATAGTCATGCTTTCCATTTTTGTCCACCCTAAATTACTAGTCCTGTTTTTAAAATGTTATATAAAACTAGGTGTGTAAGGCCCTAAAACATGATTAGTAAGGTTAATTACATGATTAAGTATAAGTTATGAGTTATAAGTTATAAATTGGTTATGTGTGTTAAACATGTTAATTATCATGTTTAGGGGATGCATGCTCATGTGATATATATGTGGTTTACATTAGATGCTAATCGAGCTTATGATCGGGGATAACATGTTTAGAGCATATGATTAGCTATGTGGTTAAATGCATCATAAAATATGTTTTTAAATCATCATTATGTTTATAAAAGTAAATTAGAGTGTTGGTGCGAAAGTGGCGATGTTTGGTCTCCAAATGTGAAAGTTATGAAATTTTGAGTAAATTATTACTCTTCTATTCGAGCCCAATTGAGGTGTACAAATTTTATGATTTTCAGAAAACACAAAATATGAAAGTTGTATATATATGAATTAGGGTTGTAACACAATAAATGGTGTGCTAAACAGAGGTTCGAACAAGAAGTTATACCGAATGTACGAAATAAGGGCAAATATGACCATCCCTTAAGTGACATTTGTCGTATTAGCACACCATGTGGAATTTTTTGATTGGTTAGAGGGTGGGTGATGCTTTGGCCGACTTAAACTTCTTAAAACAACCCCCTTGTTCAGACAATTCATCCATGAAAAAGAGGGTTTGCCTAAAGAGAGAGAGAGAAAAAAAAAGTTAAGGAAGAAATCCTTTGGAAAATTTCTATAAATCGAGGAATCCTCGTAAGGTAATTACTTCTTTATTAAAGTTGGTCATATGGGTGAGTTCTACATTTGGTATATTTTTTTCCTGATTTGGATAAATATTTTAATGATACCCGTATTGCCAAATTGTGTTAAAACAAGGATGGTTTAAGAACACATGTAAGAACACGTATTAGGATCGTAATTGTTAACTTTAAAAATCCTAGATTTAAATCACCTTCTTGTGGAGCTTTTGATTTCATAAATTAATGTATATGATGTATGTATGTACTAAAACATGTTTAGTATGTGTTTTCATGATTGGTAATCGATATGGAGGTTATATATGTCTGAAAATGTTAAGTTACACTTTAATGTTCTATTCCGACGTAGTTGTACTGAAAATGGTATAAATCATGGAATACTTATTGAAATTGAGTAATTCTAGTTGGAGATTAAAATAGACTCATATATGTATAACATATAAAAAAATATGTGAAAATACCAAGAAATGAACCTTTGGTGATAGTTTGAAGTTCTGGTATAAAATCTTCCCCATAGGAGTAAGTATGCCGGCCAAGTGTTTGACGTTTTGCTCGACATAGAAAATGAACCCTAAAAATTATGAAACATTGATTTTGTATTATTCAATGTGTTTATTGATATTGAGTGGAATATCATGCAAATTTATGATGTAAAAAAAGTATGATAGTTCCTGGAAGTTGAAGTTGTGTTGCTGCTTTTCTTGAAAAACGATTTGGAAAAGGTTGTAATAAAATGGGCATAACTTTGTCTCGAAAATTTGTAATTTAATTCCGTAAATTGTATTAGAACCCTAATACATAGGACGTTATAGAAATTTGAAGTAACATATCTATTTACTCTTTAATTATTTTTTATTTACCAAATGATGTGATGTAAAACTGGGTTTAATGTTAATTGGTGTATTCAAATACTAATGACGTTGACTTGTTAAGTGGGGAAGCAGCTAATACTACCATACCAAGGAAGTAGTTTTGGTATTAATCTTAGCACCAGCTCCAAGGTGATTGACATGTCCTATGAAATATAGATGCTTATATGTTCATATGGAAGTGTGTAGTTAAACACACGTGTTAAAATGCTTATGGGAGTGATGTTATATTTATGAAACATATGCATATGATTAAAAATGTTAAGAGATGTTATATAATGATACGGACTGGAGATGCCTTTATCTAGTGTTAATGACTGGTGGGTCCTATGGGATGCAGCGACCCCTATTAATCCAACTTAAAGGTTTGTTGTACTCGGGCCTAATCATGGGATTTGGTATCCCCTATTAACTGGGAGTTAATTGGGCTGGCGGGTCCAGGATTGCGAGAGTTACACAATTCCTATTGGGTTATAACATTAGAAAAAAATGGTTATCTAAATTGGTTATATATGTGGAATATGGCCATTCACTAAGTTTGTGTTGCTTACACTCCTATAATGTTATGTTTCAGGTATGGTTATCGTTTGGAGTCCACTGCCAAGTTAGGACCTTAAAACGGGGGAGTGACGGATATCTAGTATGGTTTAAATGTCAAGAAGTTTTTTGTGTAAATGTTAAACTAAGGATCTTGGGTATGTAAAGTTGTATGGTACTTATAAGTTACATGTAAAGGTAGTTATGTTTTCATCTACACATGCCTTTGAACAAAAAAATCTTATGCTATTTTTCTTGAGAGACTTAAAGTATAGCATTATTTAAGGGAATTTATCTCTAAATAAGAGGATGACTTTAACTTAATTCAGTCGGGGCGCGGCAACTTGGTATTAGAGCGTGGTTATTAGGTTATGGACGGGGTGTGAGGGTCTAGATTTGTAGTGGACACTAGAAAGTGTGTTTTCTATACGTCTAGATTTTGACTAACAATGTTAATATTAAACTGCTACTATTTTATTTTATTTAAGTTTAATTATATTACAGTGAGTGATGGATCCACACGAGACGCATGATAGAGCAGAGGGTGAGGCATATTATGTTCCTAATAGTCAGGAAGGACATAGACATATTGAAGTGGAGGAACCAGAGGTGCAACACCAACCTATTGATGATGTGGGAAGAATATTACGTGTTGTGGCACAATTAGTGGAACAAGCAAGAGGTGGAGCACATGGTGGAGATAGGGATAAATTGCATGAGAGGTTCATGAAGTTAAATCCTCCAGCATTTATAGGGACTACTGATCCGTTAGTGGCAGAGGGGTGTATTAGAAAAATTGAAATAATATTCAAGGTGATGAAAGTGCGAGATGAACAAAAGGTTTTGTTAGCAACCTTTAGATTGGAGGATGATGAAAAGTTAAGTGCAATGCTACAGAGAGGTTACTTACTACGATTGGGGGAGTAGTGCCAGAAAATCCTCCACCAATTACATGGGAGAGGTTTATGAATGTGTTATTTGAAAAAAAAAACATCCTAACGCTTTATAGGAAGGAGAAAGAGGAATAATTTATTATGCTAAAACAAGGGAACCGAACGGTGGCAGAGTATGGAAATTTGTTTATATCCTTATCTAGATTTTCACTTGATTTGGTGAGGATAGAAGAAAGTAAATGTGATCAGTTTCAGACTGGGTTGAATGTAGATATGAAAAATATGGTTGCTAATATGAAGATTACAGATTACGTGGACCTAGTGGACAGAGCTATGGTGTCTGAAAAGTCAATGAAAGATATGCAAGTCGAACATTCGAAAAAAGCTAGACATGATAGTATAAAGTCATATGGATGGGAGGAGGGAACCTCATCTCAAGGTGTACCACGAGGAGTATCTAAGGGCTAAGAATTTAAAAATAATAGAAGTGCACGTGGAATATTTCAAGCTCGAGGTGGAAGGATTGGGATGAGTCGGTCAGAAAATGTATCTGTGTTGGGATCGAGGGCCATGTTTTGCTTTAGATGTGGTGGTCAAGGGCACATGTCTCGGGAGTGTACAATAGCCGAGACGACACCTTTATGTTTTCATTGTCATCAACCAGGGAACTTACGAATGAATTGTGCAGCGATGGGAGCTACAACTTCAGTTGGGAGTGTGACGGTAGGAGATAGGATTTCTACACCGAAAGTACACAAGGGAGGTAGATGAGATGTATCTCAAAACCAAGGCCATGGCAGAGTGTTTGCACTGACGCAACAAGATGCACAAGCTATGCCTAACATAGTGACAGGTACACTTTCTATTTGTGATAAAGATGCTTATGTGTTGATAGATCATGGTTCTACACATTCTTTTGTATCCCTCCTTTATCTATTTCATCTTAATAAGCCATTATCATTATTAGATTCTGGTTTAACGATTATTACTCCAGTGGGGGGGATTGTTTTTATTGATAGGGTGTGTAGGGAGTGTGTGATACGATTAGGTGAAAGGAAGTTGTTGGTTAACTTATTACCTCTCGATATGCGTGACTTTGATGTGATACTGGGTATGGATTGGTTAGCCTCATATCATGTATTCTTAGATTACTTTAGAAAGGAGGTAATGTTTCGATTACCGGGTGAACTTGAACTTAAATTTATTGGGGAATGAAATGTCACTCTAACATGTTTGATTTCTGCTACAAAATGTTATGAACTACTAAGAAAAGGATGTAAGGGTTATCTTGCCCATGTGGTGGACACACGACAAGAGGCTGGAAAACTATCAGATATACCACTAGTTAAGGAATTTACAGATGTCTTCCCAGAAGAACTCCCAAGGTTAGCACCAGACCGTGACGTAGAATTTGTGATTGAGCTGGTACCATGCACCACACCGATATCTATTTCACCATATCGTATGGCACCTGCAGAATTAAAAGAGCTAAAGATACAATTGAAAGATTTGTTAGATCGTGGTTTTATAAGGCGTAGTGTATCACCGTGCCCGCTCCCCAGTATTATTTGTGGAGAAGAAAGATGGAACCATGAGACTGTGCATCGATTATCATTAATTGAATAAGGTGACTATCCGTAACAAATACCCACTACCCCTCATTGATGACTTATTCGACCAGTTAGAAGGACCCAAAGTGTTTTCCAAGATTGATCTCAGATCCTAATATCATCAATTAATAGTAAGAGATTGTGACATTTCTAAAACTGCTTTTCGTTCCAGGTATGGACATTATGAATTTCTTGTCATGCCATTTGGGTTAACAAATGCACCGACTGTATTCATGAATTTGATGAATCGTATATTTCATCCATACGTGGATTCTTTTGTTATCGTCTTCATTGATGATATTTTGATATATTCTCGTAGTAGGGATGAGCATGAACACCACCTGCGTATTATTTTACAGACCTTGTGAGAGAAGCAGTTATATGCTAAGTTTTCTAAATGTGAATTGTGGCTAGATAAGGTAGTATTTTTGGGGCATGTTATTTCTGCTAATGGTATTTGTGTTGATCCCATGAAGGTAGAAGCAGTAATGAATTAGGAAAGACCAACTAGTGTGACAAAGGTACATAGCTTTTTGGGATTGGGGGGCTGCCATTGACTAAGCTTACTAGAAAGGAGAGAAAGTTTTTGTGGAGTGGTAATTGTGATAAAAGCTTTGAAAATTTAAAGGGTAAGTTGACATTAGCTCCAGTATTGACTACCCCAACGGGTATAAAAGGCTTAGTTATTTATAGTGATGCTTCGTATGAAGGACTTGGTTGCGTATTAATACAGCATGGAAAGGTAATTTCTTTTGATTCTTTACAGTTAAAGATACATGAACGCAACTACCCTACTCATGATCTTGAGTTGGCTGTAGTAGTTTTTGCATTAAAGATCTGGAGACATTATTTATATGGTGTTAGTTGTGAAATTTTTACTGACCATCAAAGCTTAAAATACTTGTTTACTCAAAAAGACTTGAACTTGAGGCAAATAAGGTGGATGGAACTTATAAAAGATTATGATTACACGATACATCACCATACGGGTAAAGATAATATTGTTGCTGATGCTTTGAGTAGAAAATCTCTAGGTTTATCTCATATTTATTGTATTCGAGTTGACCTGCTGAGAGAGTTAACTTCAATGGGGGTGGAATTAACTTTGAATGAATCTTATGGAATAGTAGCACATTTAAATGTTAGACTCACATTGATAGACTGGATAAAACAAGTAAATGCAGGAGATACAGAATTGGAGAAAGTTAGAGATAATATAAAAAAAGGGTAAAGCAAATGAATTTTCTATTCGTGATGATGACATTGTTATGTACGGTAACCGTTTGTGTGTACCTAATGTTCCTGATTTAAGAAAAACAATTTTAGAGGAATCCCACTATTCTTTATATGCTATGCATTCAGAGAGCAAGAAACTGTATAGAGATTTGAAATAATGTTATTGGTGGTCGGGAATGAAACACGACATTACAGATTTTATTGCTAGATGTCTAGTTTGCCAACTGGTGAAGGCAGAGCATCAGAAGCCATGTGATTTACTACAACCCTTACATATTCCTGAGTAGAAATGGGAGCATGTTACTACAGATTTTGTTATAGGTTTACCAAAATCATCACAAGGGTTTGATTCTATTTGGGTTGTCGTTGATAGGTTGACTAAGTCTACACATTTTTTTCCTGTTAAAACTATTTACTCCATGGATAGATATGCCAAAATATATGTGGATGAGATTATTGCATTGCATGCTGCACCTGTTTCTATTATTTTTGATCGAGATCCTAAGTTTACTTCTCACTTTTGGCCTAGTTTATAACAAGCTTTGGGGACTAAATTAAAATTTAGTACAACTTTGCATCCTCAGACTGATGGGTAGTCAGAAATAATGATTCAGACACTCGAAGACATGTTACGAATTTGTGTATTGGAGTTAAAGGGAAGTTGGGATGAACACTTGCCACTAATAGAGTTTTCTTATAATAATATCTATCATTCGAGTATTGAGATGGCTTCTTATGAAGCTTTGTATGGGAGAAAATGCATAACTCCAGTGTGTTGGACTGAAGTGGAGAGCGAAAACTACTTGGGCCAGAAATTGTACAACAGACTATTGAAAAGATAAATTTTATCCATAAATACTTGAAGGTGGCGCAAAGTAGACAGAAAAGTTATGCAGACAACCGAAGGAAATAATTGAAATTTGAGGAATGTGATCGAGTACTCCTACGTGTTTCTCCTTAGAGAGGGGTTATGAGATTCGAGAAGAAGGTAAAGTTAAGTCCCAGGTACATTGGCCCTTATGAGATAGTGAAACGGGTTAGAGCTGTAGCTTATAAGTTGGCATTACCACCAGAATTGTCCTGGATACACGATGTTTTTAATATATCCATATTACGTAAGTATGTTCCTGATCCTTCACATGTGTTTATTTCATAACCGATAGAGCTTCAAGATGACTTAACCTACGTGGAGGAACCAATTGCTATTGTAGATCGAAAGGAGAAAGTGTTACGTAGTAAAACCATTTCACTAGTTAAGGTGATGTGGAGAAGTTAGAATGTGGAGTATGCCACCTGGGAAGGGGAGGATAACATAAAGAAGCAATATCCTCATTTGTTTGGTAAGTTTCTTATGCGTTAAATTTCGAGGACGAAATTTTTATAAGAGGGGTAGAATTGTAAGGACCTAAAACATGATTAGTAAGGTTAATTACATGATTAAGTATAAGTTATGAGTTATAAGTTATTAATTGGTTATGTGTGTTAAACATGTTAATTAAGAAGTTTAGGGGATGCATGCTCATGTGATATATATGTGGTTTATATTAGATGTTAATCGAGCTTATGATCGGGGATAACATGTTTAAAGCATATAATTAGTTATGTGGTTAAATACATCATAAAATATGTTTTTAATGCATCGTTATGTTTATAAAAGTAAACTAGAGTGAAAGTTATGAAATGTGAAAGTGGCGATGTTTGGTCGCCAAATGTGAAAGTTATGAAATTTTGAGTAAATTATTACTCTTCTGTTCGAGCCAAAATTAGGTGTACTAGTTTTATGATTTTCGGAAAACACAAAATATTAAAGTTGTAGATATATGAATTAGGGTTGTAACACAACAAACTGCGTGTTAAACCGAGTTTCGAATAAGAAGTCATACCGAAAGTACGAAACAAGGGCAAATATGTCCATCCCTTAAGTGACATTTCTCTTATTAGCACACCATGTGGTATTTTTTGATTGGTTAGAGGGTAGGTGATGGTTTGTCCGACTTAAACTTCTTAAAATAACCCCCTTGTTCATCCAATTCAACCATGAAAAAGAGGGTTTGCCTAAAGAGAGAGAGAGAGAGAAAAGAAAGTTAAGGAAGAAATCCTTTGGAAAATTTCTATAAATCGAGGAATCCTCATAAGGTAATTACTTCTTTATTAAAGTTGGCCACATGGGTGAGTTCTACTCTTGGTATTTTTTTTCCTGATTTGGATAAATATTTTAATGATACCCATATTGCCAAATTGTGTTAAAACAGGGATGGTTTAAGAACACATGTAAGAACGCGCATTAAGATCGTAATTGTTAACTTTAAAAATCCTAGATTTGAATCACCTTCTTGTGGAGATTTTGATTTCATAAATTAATGTATATGATTTATGTATGTACTAAGACATGTTTAGTATGTGTTTCCATGATTGGTAATCAAGATGGAGGTTATATATGCCTGAAAATGTTAAGTTACACTTTAATATTCTATTCCGACGTAGTTGTACTAAAAATGGTATAAATCATGGAATACTTATTGAAATTGAGTAATTATAGTTGGAGATTAAAATAGACTCATATATGTATAACATACCCGAAAATTATGTAAAAATACCAATAAATGAACCTTTGGTGATAGTTTGAAGTTCTGGTGTAAAATCTTCCCCATAGGAGTAAGTATGCCTCCCAAGTGTTGACGTTTCGTTCGACATAGCAAATGAACCCTTAAAATTATGAAATATTGATTTTTTATTATTCAATGTTTTTATTGATATTGAGTGGAATATCATGCAAAGTTATGATGTATAAAAATTATGAAAATTCCTGGAACTTGAAGTTGTGTTGCTGCTTTTCTTGAAAAATGATTTGGAAAAGGTTGTAATAAAATGGACATAACTTTGTCTAGAAAATTCGTAATTTAATTCCGTAAATTTTGTTAGAACCCAAATACATAGGGAATTATAAAAATGTGAAGTAACATGTGTATTTACTCATTGACCAAATTATGTGATGTATTACCGGGTTTAATGTTAATTGATGTATTTAAATACTAATGACTTTGACTTGTTAGGTGGGGAAGCAACTAATACTACCATACCAAGGAAGTAGTTTTGGTATTAATCTTAGCACCAACTCCAAGGTGAGTGACCTTTCCTATGAAATATGGAAGCTTATATGTTCATATGGAAGTGTGTAGTTAAATACTTGTGTTAAAATGCTTATGGGAGTGATGTTGTATTTATGAAACATATGCATATGATTAAAAATGTTAAGCGATGTTATATAACGATATGGACTGGCGAGTCCTTTATTTAATGTTAAGGACTGGTGGATCCCACGGGATGAATCGGCCCCGTTAATCCAACTTAAAGGTTTGTTGTACTCGGGCATAATTATGGGATTTGGTATTTCCCATTAACTAGAAGTTAATTGGGCTGGCGGGTCAAGGCTTGCGAGAATTACACAATTCCTATTGGGTTATAACATTAGAAAAAAAATGGTTATCTAAATTGGTTATATGTGTGGAATATGGTCATTCACTAAGCTTGTGTTGGTTATACTTCTATAATGTTATGTTTCAGGTATGCCTATCATTTGGTGTCCACTGCCAAGTTAGGACCTTAAAACAGAGGAGTGACGGATATCTAATATGGTTTTAATGTCAAGAATCTTTTTGTGTAAATGTTAAACTAAGGATCTTGGGTATTTAAATTTGTATGGTACGTATAAGTTACATGTAAAGATAGTTATTTTTCATCTACACATGACTTTGAAAAAAAAAATCTTATGCTATTTTTCCTGAGAGATTTGAAGTAAAGCATTGTTTAAGGGAATTTATCTCTAAATAAAAGGATGAGTTTAACTTAATTAAGTCGGGGAGTGACAAGGTGTGATTACAAAGTAACACATCCAAACAATACCCATGAGAGAACGATGAGCCAGGTGTTTGTCTTGCATTCAAAGGTATTCATCATTTTTAAAAGGACAAATTTGGAAAGTGGTCCACCCTAAGTTAATAGTCATACTTTTAATATATAATAAGCTAGGTGTGATTACAAAGTTACCCATCCAAACTATATCCATGAGAGAACAATGATCAAAATGCATGTCTTGTGTTGAAAGGTCTTCATAATTTTAGAGGGACAAATTTATTATGTTATTTTCTTAAAATGTTTAAATGTCTACTATTATTTTAAGACGGGGAAGTATTAAATCTAGATATGCACAAGGAGATTACTTGAAGTGATATTAGGGCATAGGGCAAGGAGAAGTGTTGATAATGTCTTGGGGAATACATTGCAAATCATTCCAATACCACTGTCACTGATGCTAGACCTGAAATAAAATGATAGCATCAACAACATTCATCAATATTCAATAGTGTAAACAAAAAGAAATCTTCTTTAGCAAAGTCAATTGCGGAAACATGTATATAAAGTAAATTTTTTCAACTAACATTTTTTGAAATTCCAAGGAGGAAACATTGGACAATTAAATAATTGACAAATATATTAACTTACCTAAGTAAACACTAATAATAATCATAAGATTACAACTAGAGAGCATACCCACTAAGATCAAGCAATTCTAGGCTAGAGGAGCTTGAAGCTATTGCTGTAACAGATGCATCAGTGATTTTCGATCCAAGTACAAGAGAAAGCATTCTTAAACCCCTTTCAATTGGAACAATAATTTTTTTGTTAAACTTGCGTTGCAATGGAGAATAGCTGAACAAAAGGAATAATCTCTGACTCGAATCAAGGATTGCACTTACAACGACTCCTAATTTGAGACAGTGCTTCTTACCAGCAAATTAATAACATACAAATAATAGCAAGGTAATATATGAACCACAAAAAAATCCACTTAACAAACCTTAAATTCGCAGCTGAGAGTGAAAGCACAACAATATGTGAAAGTTTGTAATCTTGGACAATTCCTTCCCAGACCATTCACCATGGTAGTTAAATAAATACTATCATTTTCTTGGCGAGCAAAGTAAAGGGAAATCTCCTTCAAATTGGGGCAATCGAAAACCTAAGAAAAAAGTACAATTGAATAGGAGGAATAAGATACCCAAAAGACAAATTAGGTAAAAACATACAAAAGAATTACTTCTTAAAGGACTAACTGCAAAACAAAATAATATATGCTATCTTAGAGAGAGAGTGAAGACTCGAGAGCCAAAGTGTTGAGAGACTAGATGAAGAAAGAGTAAAACCTCTAATATTAGAGCATCATTCAATCTTGAGACTTGCGAGACAATGTTTATCATCCACAAACCAACTCAATTCATCCCTGCATTAAAGGTGAGTACAAATCTAATGCCAAAAAATATGACTTCCAATTATATCCTCCCACAAGATATATCAAATCATCATGATCCAGATGAACCTCATTCAATGACTCAGTTACTGATTCATTAACACGTTCCAAACAATTCCACCCACTAATAGCATCCTGAAATTAAGAAACCATCAATAAATTAAATTTCCACTACAACAGAACCAGTTAGTTATGCACATTATAAGCCTTATACCACAAGCCTTTATGAGGAGATTTTTTTAAATCACGGATGGTTAATTTGTAAATCTCTAACATAAAGGCATGCATATTTTAAACAAAGATAAATAATAGACCCAAATTTTGTGTCTACGTATTATTAGGAAAGTGAGAAATCGATGAAAATGAGCGTTATGCAAATACCTACATTTTGTTCCAACCCTGGGCTGATAGAGCTCAACTAGTTTGGAAAATTTATTCTAGGGAATGTGGAATGAGCCATTTTCACAATGTATACACCCATCAAAAGCTGGTGTTTTCAGCGCTATAAAGGCTAATTTAGCTAAACAAGAGGTAAGAATTGGATCAATAATTGTTTATTATCTCGGTGAAGGGACCAACCGACCTTTTTAGTGTGTTCCTCAACAGTACTATAGTATGGAAGAACAAATTATAAATTCAAATTCAAAGGAAGAACAAATTATACATGATCACAATTTGCCTACACAGAGGTACATAGTCATTTCATTATTGAAATCATTTATAAAATTATGGAACTAGGAGTATCTTCCCAATATATGTGCTGCTTTCAATGAGCCAGTAGGCATCAACTGCTTCAGACAGTGGTAAGTATTTATATACCACATGTTTCAATTTATCCGCCACTATTGCTGGCCAAACGTTCTTTTCCACATCACTCACAATCATTGCTTTGTTCTCTACACTTCTCTTTTGCAAACCATCCGTTGCATATAGAGTCATAGTTTGATATAAAAGCGATACAAAGATACTTGGCGTATAAAAAATTTGTTATCACGAGAAAAGAAATGAAGGAAACTTTAGCAAAGGGATGCTAAGTATCCTTATGAATCCATATAAAGATGCCCTGAAGTGTCATTGTTCTACTACAGGGACTCTAGTCCCTTTTACATACACACACTAGACATTATGTATGTTTAAATGATTCTACTATTGGGACTATGTTCCCATGTTTCAGTCACGGTAAAAATTTAGAATTTACCTAAACCCGGCGCTACAATGAATGCACATAATTTATAATCTCATCCAGCATAACAACTTTCCCAGTGACCTATGGGACCCGTAATTTAGAATTTAGTTAGAGTAAAAGAAATTTGGAGGTTGAATACTAAATGAGATGTTTCGCAATGACCATGTTGCAGTCGGGTAAAAGATCTTGAAGGAACGTCATCCTTTCACTAACTTTCTCTCGCCTAACCTATTTAAAAAATAATTGTGAAATAAATGGAATAATAATGAATTCCATCAAGATAATAGAGTAGTAATTCCTGTATAGTGAGTAAAATATGTGGTTACACATGGAATGCTTAAGTGACCTAAATTTTATTTCGCAACCTAATATACGTGACCTAAATTTTACTCTAATTAAAAAGGACGTAACACAGATTTTTTATGGTTTGGAATATATATAAATATCAAATATTGGATCACCAACTCCTCTCTATTTCCATTCTCTTCTTCCATAAATATTAAACAATCAAAATTAACTCAAATCCCAAAATTCATTTTATGCACTTTTCAGAACAAAAAAAGAAAAGAAAATAGAACTACTGTAATATTAAAGTGAATAATCTTATATAATCAGAATATCTCGCCTAATATTCTCAATTTCCTCTTCCTCTATGATATGCCCATATATACCCTCGGTCAGGCCGAGAGTGTCCTCCACCCAGACGAGGGCTCAGGTCCAAGTCGACCCTCCAAGGGGCCGACCCCTCATCATGGCCCAGGACGACCCTCCAAAGGGCCAACCCCCTCATTATGGCCCAGATGACCCTCCAAGGGGCCGACCCCTCATCATGGCCTAGACGACCCTATGAGGGTACGACCCCTCATCATGTCCCAGATGACCCTCCAAGGGGCCGACCCCTCATTATGTCCCAGACGACCCTCCAAGGGACCTACCCATCATCATGGCCCAGACGACCTTATGGGGGTACGACAGTACGAGGCCCAAACTAGGCCAGGCTCACTGCTAGCAGGAACTTTTCCCTCAACCTCACATCATAGGCTAAGAGTGATGTCATCATAACACGTGATTTGGGAGACATGTGGAACAGTGCGTGTGGGACTCATGTGGCACGTGGAAGACCATTATAACAATATCAACCCCTCACGTGAGGGAATATTATGTCATCATTAATCACAGGTGGCACCTCCAGGTGTTAGTAGGGGATTGGCTAGATCATAACTCACAAGCACCATGCATGCTTAGGGGGTACACTGCTCCCCCCAAGACCTATGTATACTTGTCACCTACAACCCTGCAAAGGGATCGATAATTTGTAACCCTAGCTAAAACTCTGCTTATACACAGTAAAGAGAGAGTGAGATTATATGTATTGTATCCAAGGCCATTAGTGCCCATATTTAGTGGATCACACACTCACAATGGATGTAGGCCTAATTGGCTGAACCACTATACATTATTGTCTTATTCCTCTTATACTCATCCCCTTCTATACACTTACACACATACACATCTCTATGGCTACCATTGTTATTACTGTTTGAGCTCATCATCACTTATTTGGTGGTGCTGAATCTTAGCATCATCAGTTTGGAGCCGTCTGTGGGAACGAGAAGACATCACTTCCTTTATATAGTTTGACCTCATCGGGCACTCTGGTGGTGAACCAAATCTCCCCCTTGT
The DNA here is from genome assembly GCA_949130495.1 of Sambucus nigra. NCBI lineage: Eukaryota > Viridiplantae > Streptophyta > Magnoliopsida > Dipsacales > Adoxaceae > Sambucus > Sambucus nigra. The sequence continues at coordinate 152,096,726 of OX422208.1, forward strand.
GGAGCTGTTTCACCATTGAAAGAGACCCATGAAGGTTCTTAAGCTCATCAGTATTTTGATCATTCATCTCTCTATAGCTCAAACACATGGCACCGGAGATGATACCACCACCTCCTCCACCGGATAGTGGAGTAGGACCTAGTTTCGGTCAAGCACCACCTCAGTCTGAGATGGGTGATGTGGCGGCCGCCCTGAAGTCTTTGGAAGTAAGCCAGCGGATTATGCAGGAGAAATTTATAGCTCTTAGCCAAAACATACTAAGACCTCCAGGAGCCTCACTGGAGATGATCACTCCGGTAGTAGCTCCAGGGCAGCACAAGGCCAGGGGACCACCCCAGGCACCACGCAAAGACTTTCCACCTCCACAACGGCGGAGGGATATTGTTGACTCCCAACGTCTACGCCTGGGGAGGTGAGGAAACCCTTGCCCTAAAGACAGGTATGATGATCTGGAGGAGGAGGAGTCCCCCATAGAATGCTGGGAGCTGTTTGAAGTCTCCAACAATACTGTACGACCTCTTCAGGAGAGAAGAAGGAAGAGTGGAAGGAAAAATCCCGACGATCACCCGAGGGGCTCTGCTTTTGATCTTCTGAGCAAGGGGTAGGCCTTTGAGAGGCTGGGCCCAGTAAATGACCTGCGAGAAACATTGTCTAGATCAAGGAGTGCTGCGATGTCCAGAAGGGAGGTAGCAGATGGCCCACCCCACGGGGGCCGATCCCAAGGACGGGACGACGATCAGGAAGAAGTAAACAGCTGACACAGACCTGCCGCAGAACCCTCTGTTCACCTCAAAGAGGCGATAGGGGATAACATCGGCTACGACGACCCTAAGAGGCCTTGGAACGACTCGATCCAAAGACTGAGGATAAGATTGGTGATATTCTGAAGAGTCAGGACCCTCTTCAGAGAGGATACTCCATAGTCTCACCCTTTGTGGTGAAGATAGCCAACTTCCCCACGCCATCCAAGTTCAAGCCACCAGTGGTCACCCCTCGGTATGATGGGAGCACCAACCCTGTCCACCATATTGATATGTGCCAATCAGTGGAAGATTTATACTCTATCTCAGATGAGATGAGGTGTTGTTCCTTTTCTGGCACTCTAACTGGGGATGCACATGTCTGGTATATGTCTCTTCTAAAGAACTCCATTGAAAGCTTTAAGCAGTTAGCAGACCGGTTTATCCATAACTTTTGCTTTGGAGTGAGGCCACAAAAGAAGACCACACACCTGCTCTATGTTAAGCAAGGGAAGCATGAGAGTCTAAGAGACTATATAGCCAGATTTAATAAAGAAAAGTTAGAGGTCAAAGACTATGAGGAAAGCATAGCCATGACAGCCCTCATTGGAGGACTCTAGAAGGGGAAGCTGGTTTGGAAGCTTGCTGAAGACCCTCCGAGGATGATGGTTGAATTACTGTCAACAACAGGAAAGGTTATGAACATCGAAGAGGCGATGGCAGCAAAATACAAAGATGAAAAAGGAGGCACCAGTGGGGGAAAGTACCAGAAAAATAACAAAGAGGGGGAAAAGAGGTATGTAGATGACAAATTATCTGACTATACCCCTCTGACGGTCAGTTGCGAGCACATTCTGAATGAGATAAAGAGTGACCGATCCTTGAAGTGGCCTGAGAAGTTGAGGGCAGCCCCTCACAAGAGGAACAAAAACCTGTGGTGTGAGATTCACCAAGACCATGGCCATGTGACCTACAAATATTTTGCCCTGAAAGATGAAATTGAAAAAATGCTAAAAGAAGGGAAGTTAAGAAAATACGTTGATAAGAGTGCCTTCAAGAGGGGCCGAGGGGACGACCCCAGGAAGAAGAGGGGTGATACGTGTAGAGAAGATCCTCCAAACAGAAAAGATGACCCTTCAGATAATGAGGATGACCCTGACCTCCCACCGAGAGACGACCATGGCCCTGTCAAGAGACTCAATATGATCTCACTCAGTATTGGGATGATCTCCGGGGGACTAGCAGGAGGAGGGTTAGAGGTCGCAAACAGGAAGGCCCATGTGGCTGAAGCCAAGGCCGTGACGAAAGCTGTGCATTCAACCTCTATAGAAGCAAAATCAGACAAGAGGAAGAAGGTTGATATGGATACTTTGATAACGTGGTTCTCAATAATGGACTTCAAAGGCCTCTTAGCCCCATATGATGACCTTTTTGTCATTACTACTAGGGTACATGGGTGTGAGGTGATGAGGATCTTGATAGATGGGGGTAGTTTTGAAGATGTGATGTTTTGGACATGCTTTAAAGCCTTGGGCCTCATCCATGCAAGGATCGTACCATACCATCACCCTTTAATTGGTTTTAGTGGGGAAAAGGTTCATCCACTAGGAGTGTATGAGGCAGATGTCAGAATGGGGGACGAGTGGCCGAGATGTCTAACCAAGAAGATCAGATGGATGAACAAGTCTTCTCAGCCTACAACATTATACTGGGACGAGTGGCCCTCAAGGAATTTAAGGCTGTGTCATCCACTATTCACCAGATAATAAAATTCTCGACCCCTTACGGGGTAGGGGAGGTTTAGGGGGACCAGACGACGGCACGAGAATGTTACTTCAACTCCACCGAAGAAAGAGAGGAGCATAAGAAGGCAATAACTACTTACAATATTGATACCCTTGACCCCAGGGATGAGAAAAAACTGAAGAAAGGAGAAGCCGCGGAAGAGGTAGAATCCATCATCCTCAATGAGGATGAGCTGGAAAAAACTGTCCAAGTAGGCAAAGCTCTAAAGAAAGACATCAAAGAAGACCTCATCAAGCTGTTAAGAAGAAAACATGACGTCTTTGCATGGAGTCATGCAGATATGCCGGGGATCAACCCCGAAATCATGTGCCACAAGCTCAACGTGGTAGAGGGTGCAAAACCAGTCAAGCAGAAAAGGAGAATTTATTCTCGAGAAAAATATGAGGTCATAAGGGAAGAGGTCAAGAAGCTAGAAGATGCTGAGTTTATTAAAGAGGTCATCTATACCGAATGGCTGTCCAATGTAGTCATAGTTCCAAAAACAAACGGGAAGTGGAGGATGTGCGTAGACTTCACAGACCTTAATAAATAGTGTCCCAAAGACAGCTTCCCTCTCCCCCACATTGATCAGATGCTAGACGCTACCACAGGCTTTGATCTAATGAGCTTTATGGATACCTATTCAGGGGACTCAGAAAAAATGGCTTTCATTACCAACAAGGGGACATACTGTTATAGGGTCATGCCCTTTAGCCTAAAAAATGCGGGGGAAACATATCAGCGCCTTGTGAATAAAATGTTCGAGGACTAAATTAGGAAGTCCATGGAGGTCTATGTAGATGGCATGTTGACCAAGAGTTTGAAGGCCGAGGATCACGTATCCGACCTCGAGAGGACATTTAACACGTTGGATAAGTACTAGATGAAGCTTAACCCGACCAAATGTGTCTTCAGGGTCGGAGCAGGGAAGTTCTTGGGGTTTATTGTCAACCAAAGAGGCATTGAGGCCAGTCCTGAGAAGATAAAGTCCCTAATATAAATGAAGACCCCCAAGACCATCAAAGACGTTCAGAGACTCACAGGGCGAGTGGCTGCTTTGAATAGGTTCATGTCAAGAGCCACAGATAAGTATTTACCGTCCTTCAAAATTCTTAGAAAGACCTTTGAATGGAGCAAAGAGTGTGATCAGGCTTTCATGGAGCTAAAGTCATACTTAGGGTCTCCCTTGATTTTGTCACGACCAGTGCAAGGCGAACGACTACATGTGTACCTAGCCATCTCAGAATCAACCATCAGCATAGCCATTGTGAGAGAAGAGGACAGAGTACAGAAGCCTGTGTATTTTAATAGTAAGGCACTCCAGGGGGTAGATCAAAGATACCCAAGGATAGAAAAGTTATCCTATGCCTTGATCCATGCATCAAGAAAGATGAAGCCGTACTTCCAGTACCATACAATGGTCATCCTTACCGACTCTCCTCTCAAACAGGTCTTACACAAGATAAAAAAATTGGGAAGTCTAATGGCCTAGGCTATAGAGTTGGGAGAGCTTGACATTGTATGTCAACCAAGGATAGCCATTAAGGGGCAAGCATTAGCTGAGTTTGTGGCTGAATTTACTTGGGAAGATAATGAGGCTGAAGAGGAAAGCCTCGAGAAGACAGATACCCGACAAGGTAGAATTATTGATCCATCCACAGACAGGGCTGAGACAAGCACCGCTAGAGAAAAAGTGGTAGAAAATGAAGAGGGAAGATATCTCTTTAGACAGGGGTCCCTCACCGAGGGAAGTTTCTTAGAGGAAAAGGCCGTGTGGAACCTCTTTGTTAATGGGTCCTTTTGCTAAAGCAAAAGTGGGGCTGGATTAATTGTAACAGCACCTGATGGCACAAACATTGAGTAATCCCTAAGGTTCAACTTCAAAGCCTCCAACAACGAGTCTGAATATGAGGCCCTGATAGCAGGCCTCTCCTTGGCTAAGTCTCTTAGTGTCGACCATATTTTGGTCCATAGCGATTCAAGACTAGTAGTGAATCAGATACTGGGAGCCTACGAGGTTAAGGATGAGATAATGGCCAAGTATCTTGAAAAAGTGAAATCATTATTGAAGAGCTTCAGAGAAGTAAAGTTGAAGAGGATACCTAGGCTTGATAACGATCGGGCCGACGCACTTGCTAGGCTGGCCTCAGCAACTAGGACAGATGTCAGGAGGACAGTCCCAGTGGAAATTTTGCTTCGACCAACGATTGAAGAGGCAGAGGGAACACTTGTCTCTTACTTAAATATCAACAGGGAAGCTTCGTGGATGGACCCTCTAATCAGATACATTAAAGAGGGGGAGATGCCAGAAGCAAGACAAAAAAAGAAGAAGTTGAGATACAGAGCTGTGAAATTCACTGTCATCGGAGACACCTTCTACAAAAGGGTTCTTTCTCCCCTTGCTCAGGTGTGTGCACCCATCTGAAGTCCCACACATCTTGCAAGATGTGCACGAGGGGTCATGTTCAAGCCATATTGGGGGAAGATCATTAGCAAAGAGGATAGTAGGGAAAGACGCCACAACATACGTGAAAAAGTGCGATAAATGTCAAAGGTTTGCTACCATCCCTCACCAGCCCCATCACCCTCTTACTTCCATCACATCCCCATGGCCATTCGCGGTGTGGGGAATTGATCTAGTAAGGGCTTTGCCCAGGGCCGTCAATAACTATCGATACTTGATCGTGGAAATTGACTATTTTTTAAAATGGGTGGAGGAAGAGCCGATGGTAACGATCACCAAGCAGAAGACCTTCCAGCTTATCTGAAAAAATATTATATACAAATATGGTCTCCCCAACACCCTCATCTCGGATAACGAGACTCAATTCACGAATACATCTCTGGAGAAATACTGCGAGAGGGTCGGTGTCAAATAATTCTTCTCATCCCCAGGACGACCCCAGGCTAATGGGAAAACGGAAGTCACAAATAGGACAATCCTAGACGGGATCAAGAAGAAGCTCGAGGAGGAAAAAGTAAGATGGGTCGAGGAGTTGTACGCTGTACTGTGGGCCTACAGGACGATGACAAATACTCCTACCAGAGAAACCCCGTTCATGTTGACGTATGGTTCAGAGGCCATCATCCCCACCGAGATTGGGTTTCCTACTCACAGGGTCCATATGTATGACCCCCAAAGAAATATGGAATAAAGGAGACTTGACTTAGACTTGATCGAGGAAAGGAGGGAAGACGCTGAGATAAGGCAAGCTGCCGACCAGCAGAGGACTGCCAAGTTTTACAACCACAGGGTGAGACAAAGGCCAATCGCAGTGGGGGAATTAGTCCTTAAAAAGACTTCGCAAAAGCCTAACAAGCTCCACCCAAATTGTCATGTCCTATATAGGGTCATTGATGAAGTTATTCCTGGAACCTATAGACTAGAAAACCTTGAAGGGGAACCCCTTTCGAATTCGTGGAATGCAAATCATATGAAGAAATACTATCAATAATGTTGTAATGTTCTATCGGACCACAGTTGTAATGAATGTGTTGCTCCAACAGAACACTTGGAATGTTAATTAGAATGTCATATTGGTCCCTCATCTTGTGTTTGTTAATTCTAGTATAATTGGGATTATCCTTGGTGGAAACTACTCTCGGCTATAATGAGGGTCAATGGTGGGGACGACCCCCCGTTCACCCTGAAGAAAGACGAGAGGGGACTTGAAATTTAAAACCATTAAATTGGTGGGAAACCACCCTCGGCTATAATGAGGGCCAATGGTGGGGACGACCCCCCATTCACCCTCAAGAAAGATGAGGGGGGACTTGATTTATAGTATCACTAAATTGGTTTGGACCACCCCCGGCTATAATGAGGGTCAATGGTGGGGACGACCCCCCATTCACCCTCAAGAAAGACGAGGGGGGCTTGATTTATAACATCACTAAATTGGTGGGAAACCACCCTCGGCTATAATGAGGGTCAATGGTGGGGACGACCCCCCATTAACCCTCAAGAAAGACGAGGGGGACTTGATTTATAACATCATTAAATTTATGGGAAACCACCCTCGGCTATAATGAGGGTCAATGGTGGGGACGATCCCCCATTCACCCTGAAGAAAGACGAGCGGGGACTTCATTTATAACATCATTAAATTGGTGGGAAACCACCCTCGGCTATAATGAGGGTCAATGGTGGGGACGACCCCCCATTCACCCTCAATAAAGACGAGGGGGGACTTGATTTATAACATCATTAAATTGGTGGGAAACCACCCTCGGCTATAATAAGGGTCAATGGTGAGGACGACCCCCCATTGACCCTCAATAAAGACGAGGGGGGACTTGATTTATAACATCATTAAATTGGTGGGAAACCACCCTCGGATATAATGAGGGGTAATGGTGGGAACGAACCCCCATTCAACCTCAAGAAAGATGAGGGGGGATTTGTAAGATGGGTGAACACAACAGCTAAGTCAAATCAAACAGGAGACAAGCATAGAAGACAAGAAGAGAGGAATTCCATTATAAGAGCAGATTTCATGACAAAGTGCTACAATATTTGTCCAAAAGGAAGTCAAGTACAAAATCTTTACACGCAGAGGGTATGGGCCGTACGGTCGACCTATTGAGCAACATCAGAGGGCAAGGCTTCAAGATTGACAATAGGAGTCTCTTCGACGACCAAAATAGGCCGATCTTCAGAGGTGCCAATGCCTTAGATCTGTACTTGAGACTCCATGTGGGATAGGGCCTCAGCTATAAGGGGGTCTTCCATCTCCACCGCTTCAAGAGAGGGGCGGATGGACGACACAGCATCAACAAATTTAAGGACGACCCACCGATAGGCCGTCTTGATCCCCCACTCCAGGTACTCAAGACCGAAGCCCTAAAACTCATTCGAAAGATTGTATGCCTCCACGACGTCAACCCTGACCTTCTTCACTGCCTCAGCTAGATCGCTCTTGAACTGGGCGTTCAGGGCTTCTTCCTTTTCCTTGAAGAGGTCATCCTTCGCCTTTAGGTCTGCATCGTGCTACCTTGTAAGCTCATCCAGCACCCTCGTGTGCTCGGTCCTGATACTCTCTAATGTTGCCCTGGCAGTCTCGAGCTCAGTCTGTAGCTCAGCCTCATACTGGATAGCTCTCTCGGCTTCATGAAATTTTTATTGATTCTCGGCCATCCATTTAGTGGCTGACGTAAAGGCACAAACAGTCTGCACAAACGTAGGCACATATTAAGGGGCTGAGGGAATAGTTGACCGAGGAAATGAAGTAAAAATAAGTACCTAAGCTAGAGTATACAGACCGTAATCATACACCTTGGCTGGGGGAATCTTTGATAAAAAGTCATAATCAGCGGCCGAGGGAGCAGAATATATGGAAGCCTTGGCTGCCCTTAGGTTGTCTATGAGGGAAGACGATTCAGCCTTCAAGAATGTCAAATTTTGATACCAAAAAGCCCCCATACTGGAAGAGGAGCCGGCCCCCTTAGACACCTCCACCCTCGCCCTCATCTGTGCGTCAGGATGAGATCCTTTGGGAACTTCAGGCTCTTTCCTTTTATGACTATCGGCGATCAGCTCAACGTGCGTCAGCCCATGGCCTTTGTCTTCTTCTGGGCCTGTCGAGGCTCTTTCCTCTTTTTCTTTCCCAAGCCAGGCAGTAAGCTTGGGGCAGTCATCTCCCAAAGTTGGTAAAAGATATTTGCAGGACGACCTAAAAAGGAGACGATATATCATAAAGATACAGAGACAAAGATAAAACACTTGGAAAATTTCAAAAATTGATCAAAAAGCCACTCATATAGTTCTGTCAGGGGGACGACCCTCAGACCAGCTTCTTTGAGAAAACGAGGGGTCATCAAATCTTTAAATTTGGTAAGTTCACCCTCTCTCCCTCAAGTAGTCAACAATGACCCTCTCCTCCAAGCTGAGTTCGGGGTCTGATCGCGCTTTCATTGAAGGGTTGGACCATACCCTTGGTACCCTCGGACCTTCTTCCATGGGCTCTCCCTCGGCGGGGAATTCTCAATCCCCAGAGATGAATAAAAACCTTTTCTTCCAGTCATGATTGGAAGTCTGATCCACATGGAGAAGCTTCTTGTCAGACTTCTTAGCCCCCAAATGGAAATACCCAGGTTGTTTGGACGATGAGGTGATGTTGTAGCAGGCAAGGAATACATCGACCGAGGGCTCGTTGGTAAATTAATTCTTCCAAAGCGAGATGTAGCCGAGGATAGTCCTCTATGAGTTGGGAGGAAGTTGAGAAGAGACAACCGTAAGGGCAGACAAGATGTCGATTATAGCAGGGTGTAGAGGGAACCTAACGCCTACCCCTAGCATCTTCTCATAAATAGCAATCTCTCCCACGTCCCCCCTAGAAGACTCTCTCAGATTCAGTTGGGACCCTCATACTTATTGTGGTGATAGTTATTATTCAACACAAAGAGATCAGAGAAGCACAATCACCAAGAAGAATAAGGAATACAAAACGCCAATCACACAACAAGAGATGTACGTGGTTCAGCAAGAATGCCTACGTCCACGGTGGTGCAGTCAGTATTATTTTTATATACTCTGAGGAGCGATTACAGAGAATACAGTGCGTTTCCTATGCCCCGGACCTAGGGTTTATTATATATATGTCCATTTTCAGGGAGTGGGGGTATTGGACTCCCCACGTTTTCCATCTTCTCCTAGAACCCCTCTTAACGAGATCATGGGAGAAGACCAAATCATAACCGATTAAGATATGGAGGGTCTGGACTTTGGGCCGCTACAATTGGGCTACTCGTCTAGGCCCATCATTCTAATTTCGGGTACCCACAATTTCCCCTAAGTTTGTTGGGCCACGTTTTGGGCTCAATAAATTTAAATGATTTGTCATAATGGCTCCTTTGTACATCGTGCAACTCTTCCCAAAGTTTGAGGACTGATTTAAGCGGCACTTGTTTCGTGGTCTGTGCACTATGATTAGTAACACTCAAAAGTTATTCCGAGCAGTCGTTTCTCAATCGTCATTTCGAGCTTCTCAGTACTCTTCCATTTTCTGCGAGTTCTAGCAATTCACATTCTCTTCTCCCCATCTTCAATCTTATCGCTTTCGATCTTCCTCGTCATTTGGGCTTGTGATTCCTCATTGTTCAAGTCGAATTATCATCTTGTAAGTCCTCTGTGCCTTCTCTTTATATTTTCTCTTTGAATTTGTAGTTTTTTAGGGTTTTCTGATGGCAAAGATTGGTAATAGATCAGTGTTTGAGTTTTGGAAGTTTAACAATATCCCAAAGTGGATAGAGATTGAGTGCGCCTCTCCCCCTAGAAATGTTAGAGAGATCGAGAGTGCCCATTTGATCCGTGTCTTGTTACTTTCCCAAGGGGGACTTACTTTTCCTCTCAACAATCTATTCTTGCACTTCTTTGGTTATTTCAACATTGTTCCTGCACAGTGTTCGCCTAATGTGTGGAAGATAATCAATGGTATCCATAGAATAAACCAGCTCTATGGCACCGAATTAGGGCTCATCGAAGTTCACTTTTGTTATTATTTTTCTCGAACTAGTTCTGGTGTCCTCTATCTCAAAGCCAGGAGTCCTAATAGGGTATTGGTAGTAAACCTACCTAATTCCCATAAGGACTATTGGCAAGATGGCTTCCTCACTAGAAATTGGCAGTTTTCCCCCCAGACTGAGGGGTCGAGGTCTGATAGGTTCTCTGTTCCCTTTTATGGGGAAGGATATATAGGTAGTCTTTGATCTGTTCTTTCAATTTCTTTACTGATTTTTGATCTTTCTAACTCTCCCCTATTTTTTCTTTAGCGAGGTCGAAGAACTTGGAACCTGCTCTCAGCGAGGTTTGTCTCTCTGAGTTGGTTAAAGCTTGGATCATTAGGGATCCCCTAGCTGACGGTGAGCATCCCCGGTCTACTGCTTTCTTGCTCGAGTATAAAAATATTGGTTCTAGTTTTATAGCTAGGTCGGTAGATAGCATTCCCGAGTTTGATACCTCTGATGAGACTCCTGCTGATCCTATTCAGTTAGACGAGGAGGAGAGCAGTTCTGAGCGTGATATCGTAGGAGGTGCTGGAAGCAATTTTCATGAGGGGAGTTCCAGTAGTGATAGCTCTTATGATTCAGAAGAGGCTTCTGAAGCCTGAGAACCTTTGAGCACGTCTAGCAGCTCAAGCGAGGATATGGTTCCTCTAAGGTAAAATTTTATTCAAGACGACGATGATGATGATCATGTGCTCCTCGCTCAGAGGTTGAATAAGCAGAAGTCCAGTACTGGGGCTGTTGCTACTGGCTCTTGGTCTACTACTCAGGAGCAGGAGAGGAAGAGGAAAGAAGAAGAACAGATGAGAGAAAGATAGAGGAAAAAGTAAGAGGAAAGAAAGAAGATGGAAGAGAAGAAAAGGATGGAGGAGAGGAAGAGGATGGAGAAGGAGAAGGAGGAAAAGAGGAGAAAAATGGAATCGAGGACGAAGGCTGGGAAGGCCTTAGTCCCGATGTCTGCATTGCCTGAGGGGGCCTCAGTTGCCATTTCTCCTCAATTGCCCCCCGCGCTGCTCGAGAGGGCAGTTCTTCCTGCAGATCGCCAAAGGGCGCTGGGGTCTGATCAATTGGCCTTGCAAGCTAGTAAGAGGCTAGCCTTGGTAAGACCTTTTCCTTTCTCTAATGATTTAATAAATTTTGAGTATTTCCTTTCTCTGATTTCCTCTTTTATTTGCAGTTTGTGACTGACTTTGCCGTGCTCTATCGTTCTTGCGATGAGCTGGTGAAGAAAAATATCGAGCTAGAGCAGCAGAATGCTGCCTTAAAGTTGAACGGTACGAAGCTCAAGGCTAGCTTAAAGGTTACTGACTGCTCAGGCTTCTTCCGACCTAGCCCTTGTCGAGGCCAATCGAGAGAGAGAGGCGGTGGTTAAAGAGCTGAATGAGCTGAGGCAAGCCTATGACCTGGTCGGCTTAAGCAAGTTGGCTATCGTGGAGGAGAACAGGGTGCTGACCGAGCAATTGAAAGAAAAATATTCTCAGGCAGCTACCATCAAGGAGGACTCTTATAACTTCGGGTGGGCTGCTGCATATGAAGATGTCGAGGTTCAGATAGGCTACATCAACCGTCTGAACTTCAAGAAAGGTTGGAATAAGGCCCTCATAGCTGCTGGTGTCGATGTTGCCTCTCCTCTGTTCGATGATCACGATCCGAGTTCGAAGCCAATTGTGGAGGAAGCCCCTGCCCCAGCCACCGAAGGTGCTGATTCTGTCTCCCAGATGGTTCTTGCTGATGCTCCACCTACTCAGGCGATAGAGGTTATCCCTGCTGAGGGAGGCGCTTCTGCTACCGCTGACAAGGGGAAGTAGCCAGCATCTTCTGATCATCTTGAGATTGTTGGCTAATTTATCTTTAGGGTTATACTTTGTTTTTTCTATTTGTAATTTTCCCTTTGACTCTTCAATGTATTCCGACTCTCTTCGTATTAATGAAATGAGAAGGTTTTTCATTCCCTTAGTGTACTGCATGATTTTGTTCTTCATTGCTCTTTTATTGCCTGTAGTCGATTGATGTTGATGATTATATACCAGCCACTTCTTAATTAGGAAGAATGCTTAGACCTGATGTAAGCTCTGAAGTTCATCATACTTTTGTGAGGATTTACAAATCTATGCGATTGAGAAACACGCACTTTATAGAGCAGACTGAGCTCGTCATTAAACTGAAGGACAGGCTCTAGGAGATGGAAGAAGTTGGTGCTTTTGTGCAAGAAGAGGTGAGTACACTGTGAGCAAAACTTCTAGATGCTTTTGAGATCAATCAGGTTGGGGAAGTTCTTCAGCAAGAGAATGAGGCTTTGAGGAGAGAGGTCTCACGACTTAGTGATCATACGCCGAGCATCGCTCCTGCAGTATTACGAGGTTCCTCCTCATTGCGAGATAGAACTGCCCCAAGCGACGTTCCTCCTGTGCTGTGAGGCTCTACCCCTCCAACCGTTCCGCGAGCTGGCAGGAACACTAGGAGTTCAGCGAAGGAAATGGAAGAGCTTCATGGTGATGTCCAGCGAACGTATGTGATTGCTACTGGGCTCCAAAGGGATGTCACCCGGTTGAGGCATTTGTTTAAGAAAGGACCTCGATGAGTATGGACCGATGGTTACAATTAGGGTTGGCTAGATGCTCCAAAGAGGCTGATAGAGTTTGATGAGCTCTCCTTCATCAGGGGGTGGTTGAGTGCCTTGAGGGAGCTGCAAATCCTGAGGAACTCGATGCTCTGGTACCATCATGAGATTTCTCCTTCCACCCTGATGTCTAACCCCTTCCGGAGAGATGATCAATGGATCCCCATCGATGCCATCCCTCGACAGTTATTGCAGTCGGATGCGAATGGAGTCGAGGAGGAGCTAGTCCCTCATCCTGACGATGGTCGAAGAGACCAAGTGGTTGATTATCTCGTTCGGAGGCCTCACCCTCACTAAGATTCTGTCAGTAGTAACTCTGTGTATTTTGTATTGAAGTGATGTAAATTTTATGTTTTGGGCTAGCTCGCCGACTAAACATGTATTGTATTTGCTGTAAATATGATGAATAAAATTTATGTTTGGGGCAAATTTACCGACTAAACAAGTTTCTTATATTTTCCACATCTTTGATCAAAAATCTTGAGCCTATCCTGGCTGACTAGATTTGTATGGTCGCATTATCAAGTAAGTGTCCTTCCAGTCCAGTATGCCAATGAGATACCATTCTGCCTCACTTTACCTTTTAGGTTGTTTCGTCACACTCCCTTAGGCCTAAGTGTGGAAATTGGCAAGGACACACCTGGTGTTGGATGCTCTATCCGATTAGAATTTTATTCAACCAAACATTGTTTGGTGACCAATTTTGACTTGACCATATTGCCTAAGGATCTCCTATAGGGCTACATATATTTCCAGGGGTAATGCTAAGAGGTCTTTCATATTTCATAATGAAACCTGAGGATGGTCATTTCCCTGCTATAGTGTAATGATCAGTGTTCCTGTTACTTGGAAAAGGTGTGTGGGTTATAGAGTTTATACATTGACACCTCGTAAAATGCAAATTAGTTAACTGATTCTTCGTAGAATGCAACTGCCAAACAACTTTTTATTAATGATAAGGAAATGAACTTCCAGTTTCATAATTAAAGATCAAAAGAAAAATATAGAAATAGAATTTCTTAAGGTTTCTTGCATTCCATGCTCGGGGTATCTCTCTGCCTTCCATCGTTTCTAAGTGATAGGCTCCCTGCAGATCATCTCTAGTTATCTTGAATGGTCCTTCCCAGTTTGGCCCTAGCTTGTCGTCTGATGGTTTTACTGAGCTGCCCAGGACTTTCCTCAAGACATAGTCCCCAACTCGAAATGTCCTTGGATTGACCTTCTTGTTGTAGTGCCTTGCGAGATGCTACTGATAGCTTACTAGTTTTATTAGGGCCAGCTCGTGGCGTTCATCAGCTAGGTCGAGCTCGACGAGCAATACTGCATCATTATTGCCCTGATTGACAAGGCTGGACCTCATTGTTGGCAAGCCTACTTCCAAGGGGATGATTGCTTCCATTCCATACGTCAATGAGAATGGGGTTTCCCCTGTCGCTCATCGTGGAGTATTACGGTAAGCCCATAAAACATGTGGTAGCTCATTTACCCATGCGCCTTTGGCTCGCTCTAATCGTTTCTTCAATCCGTCGATCACTGTTTTGTTGGAAGCCTTGGCTTGGCCATTGCTCTGAGGATAGGCCACTGAGATGAAATGGTGTCTGATTCTATGCACGCCACAGAAACTCTGAAAAGAGCCACTCTCGAACTGCGTTCTATTATCAGTGATGATGGTTCTGGGGATGCCAAATCGGGTAATTATATTTTTCCATATGAACCTTATCATCATATCTGCATCTCGGATTTTCGCTAAGGGTTCCGCCTTGATCTATTTGGTGAAGTAGTCAATTGCGACCAACAGATACTTGCGATTGCCAATGGCGGTAGGAAGTGGTCCTACGATGTCCATTCCCCATTGGGCGAACGACCATGGGCTGGACAATTATTTTAGGTAGCTAGCCGGTTGGTGGACCATAGAAGCGTGAAGTTAGCATTTCAGGCACTCACGAATATACATCGCAGAGTCCCTTTGCATATATGGCCACCAATAGCCTTCCTTAATTTCTCGAAAAGCCAGAGACCTTCCTTTAATATGTCTTCCACAAATTCCCTCGTGAAGCTTATGTAGAACTTGCTCGACATCCCTTGGGTGAACGCATTGAAGGTAGGGACTGGAAAAGGATCTCTTATATAGCTTGACCTCTAGAGATAAGTGAAAGCGAGCAACTTTGACTCTTATCTGGTGAGCGGTCTTCTTATCATCTGGGAGTGTGCCATCCTTCATGTGAAATGCTATTAAATACCCCGACTAATTAAATACCGGGTAGCTACTCCTTTATGAAATTAATACAAAATGCAAAGTTGGTTCAGTTCATAGCATCACTGTCGAAAATATTTTAATATTACTAACCACCTAGTATTTAAAAAGTAGGTTGTCCATTTTAATTAAAAACCGATTAACATGCAATAAATGAATTATGAAAAGTTAACATAACCAACAATATAGTCACAATAGAATAACAATCCATGAAATAATGAGTCTGGAGGAAAACTCCTCACAACAATCCGAATTCCGAAATAATTAAATACAAAGTCCGCATCACTAAAATTAATTACAACCCAAAGTCTGAAATAATTGAATAAGTAAAATGTCTCTAAAAGGAATGGGAGACATGCACAACAAATGATAAAAATTGATAATGGAGTCAAGATCAGAAATGGAGGCGTCTACTGTCAAGGTCCTGTAACTTCCACAGCAGCTACAACACGTCACCTGAATAAAACTCCTATGCATGGTGTCCTTGTGGCTGGGCACCTAAAAAGGTTTTTACAAAAATAGATTTGAAAGCAAACGGGTCAGAGCTCGAATGTGAAAATAAATTTTAAAAATGCAAGTGTTTAATATCATTAAACAGTGAATATAAAGTACATGATAGTGTGTGCACTCACATGAGTTCCTCACCTCTCAACTAATTGTGCACTCCTATCGTACCCGTACCCATTTCTAGTTGCTCCCATATCTATCTAGTCCAATGCTAAGTCTAACATTTCTATATGATATCCAACTCAAATCCCAACGTCTTCCATTTACTAGAGTATTGTACCTTATTACACAGTTTCCCCACTTTAGCATTACAATTTATAATAAATCTTACATTTTCACTTTACAAACCGTAGCCATTATTTATACTCAAAATTGTTCACGACAATTCATTTCAAACACAGTATATTATTCTCACCAAAAATATACAATACTAGCACCCTAAGGCTAAGATGCGGTGCTCACATATTCTGCTATCAAATCCCAGTACATCACGTATATGAGGACCACGTATTCCGAATCGCTCAAGAAACGTTTCATTAACAACAGTCACAAAACAATGGAGGCGAACATAGTTCACATCACATGGGTCACGCACATACCTATGCTCCCATGATCAGCAGACTTATTAACTTCTCAATAATCCCTTCTCTGACCTATGTCCTTGAGGTACCAATCTAAATACCCCCCGTAGGCACACAAAGATTAGATGGCACTAAACGAATGCCAACCTCCCATTATAACAAGTACGGTAGGTATGGCATACACAGATAACTACATATACTAAGCATTCTCACATCTTAGATATTAAAATATTTTGTTAGTGGTATACTTCTCGTTCTTATACTAACACTTAGTGTTATACAAATCACATGTCCCCGGTTCATATGTATTTAATTTATCGATTAATCTCACTTCGTGATTAGTTACTCGCTTCCCAATCCACAAATGACATTCGGTTTAAGACTTTATTCTAAGTTTTACTCCTCAATGTACCCCAATCTCCCAACTATACCCACTAGTTAATAAGGGAAGGTTATCTCATCATTTTAATAAGTCTACGGGATACTAGAAATCAATTCAGGCCAAAATGGCCATTCTGTCAACTCGTTAGAAGTCTCTTTCGAACGAGTTCGTTCGAACGAAGGGCTTCGAACGAAATACCAACTCGTTAGAAGTCATACTGTCATCTCCTTAAAAGTTCGTTCTAACGAGGCCGTTCGAACGACCTGGGCAGGTCTTCTAACGAGATGACAGTTTCAGCCCAGAAAATCCCAATTCCATTTTTCTCAATTCTTCTCCCCTCCAAATCCACCCTAAGACCATCCAAATTATGTTTTAACGTATATAAACCATTTCTAATCACCCTAGATCATTCCTTAACATATTTAAGGTGTTAAATCTTTACAAAAATCATGGAATTACTATGAATCTTCAAATATATCTCCAAACCCTATGAACATGAACTCCTAATTTTCTTATGTCTAATTACTCATCATAAATCCGTTTTTAAATCATCATATGTAACTATTCAAGTGTTAGATCATTCCATTATCATACTACATGCAAATCCTAACCCAAATTCAAAGTTTCTCCAATAATTTTCATGGGTTTTCTTCCAAAAATTTCAATAAAAGATAATTCCTACACTAAGCATGGAAGACATATTCAATGCATTAAAAATACTAAATCACTTGCCTTAGATTGTTCTTCAGATTTTGATGTTGGTGGAAGAAGGTCGATTCTCTCCTTTCTCTATAGATTTTCTCCCAAGGTTGAAGATGGTGGTTATGGGTTTTCTCTTGGGAACCTCTTCCAACTCTTCCTATAACTCCCGTAGCCCTCTAACTTGTCAAATGATGGTAATGGGCTTAGTGGGTTACTAATAATGTATAATTAACTCTTAAAATTCGCAGGTTTTAATTCCCAAAATTTCAAAATTACCAAAATACCCTTTTAAGTTGCCGGTATGGCCCAAAAATGCCCCGGGACCCAAACTAAACCTCCGGCTAGTGTTTTCTAACTATTTCGACCCTTCCGGACTCGTTGGCGCACTGAAAATGACCATTCGGTTGATAAAAATAAAATTCACTTTTTAATTCAAATAATTTCTTTTCTGACACGACTGACACACGCGTCCCAACTAAATTTCCCAAATTGTCGTATTTCAATCTCGCGACAATTTTAATATTTCCAATATTCATACATTGCCATATATACACAACATAATCAAATACCAACTCACATCTCGTTAGTATCTATATCCGGATTAATTCTCAATTAATTCACATTTAATTTAATTAATCCCTTAAATAAATATCAATAAAATTACGGGGTATTACATACTTCCCCCCTAATAACAGAATTTCGTCCCGAAATTCGGAACTAAAAAGTACCTGGTGAAAACAACTCTGGATAATGATCGCGCATCTCATCCTCGCGCTCCCATGTGGACTCCTCAGCATTATGATGCCGCCACTGAACATGTACTAATGGTACTATCTTCGACCTCAGTTTCCGCCCGCTTCGGTCCAAAATAACAATCTGCCCCTCCTCGTAGGAACTATCGGGCTGGAGATCGATGTCCTCCAAAGCAATGTGAGTATGGGCCAAATCATATCTAAGATATTTTCTTAGCGAGGAAATATGGAACACCTCATGAACACTATGCAAGTGCTCCGGTAACCCAAGTTTATACGCAACTGGCCCAATCCGCTCGATGATAGGAAATGGCCCCACATATCTCGGTGCCAGTTTCCCCTTTTTCCCAAAACGCATAATCCCCTTCATAGGAGATACTCTGAGTAAAACCTGGTCCCCCACTTTGAATTCTCAGAAGAACCTCTTTGCATCAGCGTAGCTCTTCTGCCGATCCTGAGCTACCCGAATGCGACTCCGTATCAATTCTATCCTTACCGAAGTGTCCTGAATCACTTCCGGCCCAAGGAGTTTGTTTTCCCCCACCTCTAACCAACATGCTGGAGAACGACAAGGTCAACCGTAAAATGCCTCAAATGGAGCCATGCCAATGGTGAACTGGTAGGAGTTATTATAAGCAAACTCCACCAGTGGAAGGTACTGTTCTCATCCACCCCCAAAGTCTATGATACACATACGCAACATGTCCTCCAACATCTGATTTGTACGCTCGGTCTGCCCATCGGTCTGCGGGTGATAAGCCGTACTCAACCGCAATTCAGTGCCCATGGCCTCCTGGAAACTCTCCCAAAACCGTGAAATAAATATCTTATCTCGGTCAAACACGATATTTAGAGGCACACCATGAAGTCTCACTATTTCCGCAATAAAAATCTGGGCATACTGTCCCGTAGTGTAGTCTGTCCTTACGGGTAGAAAATAGCCACTTTGGTCAACCGGTCCATAATTACCCAAATGGATTCGTGACCCCTCTGTGACGTAGGTAACCCCGTAATAAAGTCCATGGATATGCTCTCCCATATCCACGTCGGAACCTCTAATGGCTGTAGAAGTCCTGCCGGTCTCTGATGATCCACCTTCACCAACTGACAAGTGGCGCATTTAGAAACAAACACGGCAATATCTCTCTTCATCCTGCTCCACCAATATTGACATTTCATGTCTTGGTACATTTTATCCCCACCAGGGTGTACCGCGAACCGTGAGCCGTGCAATTCTGCCATCACCTCGTGTTGTAAGTCTTCCCCTTTCGGAACGACTAGTCTCCTATTGAAGCGTAATCCCCCGTCTGAGCTAACGGTATAGGACTCGGCTCCCTCTGCTAGTAATTGAACTATCTGCTCCTGACAGAACGAGTCATTTGCCTGGGCCTTTACCACTCTCGTGACAATCTGCGGTGTAACAGTCATCACAGACATGAACGATCGGGCCACTGCATCCTGGTGTCCCAACTCCTTCCACTTTGCTTTACACACCTCGGCCACTTCATATAATGGCCTACGGCTCAACACGTCTGCTACCACGTTAGCCTTCCTCGGGTGATATTGGATATCAAACTGATAATCCTTCACAAACTCAAGCCACCGTCGTTGACGCATATTCAACTCTTTCTGCGTAAAGAGGTACTGTAGAGACTTGTGGTCCGTGAACAACCGAAACTTCTCCCCCAGGAGATAATGTCTCCAAATCCGAAGGGCAAATACAACTACCGCTAAATCCAAGTAATGGGTGGGGTAATTCCTCTCGTGAGGCTTAAGCTTATGGGAAGCATAAGCTATGGCCTGATTCTCCTGCTGCAGCACACCTCCGAGTCCTTATAAGGACGCATCGGTGTAGACTAGATACTCAACTCCCAGCCTCGGAAATGCTAACACAGGTGCTGAGGTCAACTTGTCCTTCAACTCATCGAATGCCATCTGACAGGCATCGCTCCAGATGAATGGCACACCTTTGCGAGTCAGATGTGTCAAAGGACCCGCTATTTTTGAGAAACCATGAATAAACCTCCTGTAGTATCCTGCTAGGCCCAAGAAACTACGGATCTCAGTCGGCATCGTGGGATGTCCCCACTCCCTCATCGCGGATACCTTCCCCAGATCTACCGATATCCCCCGGTCTGAAATGATATGCCCCAAAAACTGAACCTCCTTCAGCCAAAATCCGCACTTCTCATACTTTGCATAAAGCTCATTCTGACGTAGCGTCTGCAAAACTTGTCTCAAATGCTCAGCATGCTCCTCTTCTGTCTAGGAGTAAACCAGAATGTCATCAATAAAGACAAAGACGAAATGGTCTAGGAACTCTCTGAACACCCTATTCATCAAGTTCATAAACACGGCTGGAGCGTTGGTCAAGCCAAAAGGCATAACCCGAAAATCGTAGGAACCATATCTCGTCAGGAAAGCAGTCTTCGAGACGTCCTGTTCCCTGATACGCAACTGGTGGTATCCTGATCACAAATCAATCTTTGAGAAGAAAGAAGCTCCTCTCAGCTGGTCGAATAAGTCATCGATTCGGGGCAACGGATACTTATTACGTATCGTGACCTTATTCAACTCTCGGTAATCTACACATAACCTCAACGATCCATCCCTATTCTTTACGAACAACACAGGGGAACCCCACGGCGAAGTACTCCTACGGATAAACCCCTAACCCAATAACTGCTCAATCTGATCCCGTAACTCTCTCATCTCTGTTGGAACCATACAGTAAGGTGCGCGAGCAATAGGCCGAGTTCCCGGCGTCAAGTCGATCACAAAATCTATCTCTCTACTCGGAGGTAGTCCAGGTATATCCTGAAATACATCGACAAACTCCCCAACAACGGGAATCGCATCAATTGGTATCACCACTTCCTTATAGGTCTCCTCCTCTATATAGTACAGGTGAGTGGACGATCCTCCCTCAGGGCGAGGCATCGCCACTAAAAACATCTCCTGCCCGGGAATGGAAAAGATAATACTCCTACTGAAACAGTCAATCATGGCTCGGTACGCAACTAGCCAATCCATACCAATAATCGCATCATACTCAGTCATCTCTAACACTAACATATCAACGGGTAAAGTAAACCTCCCGATCTCTATACCCACACCTCTACAAATAAGGGAAATCACGGAACCCCTACTCAACGGCGAATCTACACAAGTAACCGTGCTCTCGGCGGTGTCTAATAACCCAATAGTGCGTGCAAATCTCCTGGCAATGAAACAATGTGTGGCCCCCGTGTCAAATAAGATACGCCCCATAGTCCCCTGAATAGAGAACATACCCTCAATGGCAGGTGGATCCTGTGGGGATGCGGTATGATGAAGCTGATACACTCTCCCATACTGAAGCTGTCCCTGCTGAACTGGGACTACTGGAATGGGTGGTAATGCTTCCATCTGTGGTGGTGCTGGGAGGGAGGCGGGAAACATAGGCCTCTGTGGCTCGTGTCGAGCACCCTGCTGTTGCTGCGGTGGGACCCTACCCCTATCAGGATAATCGTGGCGTTTGTGGCCCGTCTTGCCACAAACCAAACACTTCCTCGGGAAGTTTCCCCCTCTCTGTCCCTACTGCCCTCGGCCCTGATTGGCCGTTACCATTCCTACCTTGGCCTTGTTGGCCCTGCTGATAATGTTGTTGTTGACCATTTTGACCCTGCTGGCCCTGATGGCTTTGTCTGAAACCTCCTTGTCCACTTATGAAACCCCCAGATCTGAATCTCTTAGAATCCCCCTATTGGGATCCCTGTTCACCCTGCCTGTGCTGTCCCTGAGAAGATTGTGCCCCGCTGGCACCATTTCCCCGGGTCCTACCCTGTTGACTGGACTCCCCTGATCTCTTTCTCTCAGACATGTGGAAGCGATGATCCTGGCAGTGAAGTAATGCAACGTTAACCACATCAGAATAAGTGGCCAACGAGAGATTACCCAAAAAGTGTTGACGGATCCTCCAAGTCAATCCATCCGTGAACTTCTGAATCTTCTTCTCCTCAGTCGGTATCTCATCGGGAACAATTTTCAAGAGATTGATAAACTCAGCCTCATACTCGGCTACGGTCCTTCCCTCGTGCTTGAGGTTCATCAATTTCCTCCTCATCTCCGTGTGAACAGCTGACGAAAAATATTTGCGGTCGAACCGCACCCCCAGAACTCCTGTATAGTGAGGGTGTCCCTATCCTCTGCGGTGGTAATGGACTCCCACCACTGCAATGCAGATCCTACTAGCTTGAAAGTATCCAGTATCTGCTTCTGAACATTCGTGCACTCGTACATCCTTATGTGCCTCTGAATATCCTTCCTCCACTGACTGGATACCACAACATCGGAGCTACCTGCAAACTACGGAGGGTGTGATTTCTGAAAAGCATCACGGACGCGTTCCCACGCATACGGGAATGCATGAGACTGAACTGGCGCAACTACCGAAGCCTGGGGTGGTGCCTGTTGTACAACGGCTAGGGAGGTATTTACCGCTTGGGATACAATAGCTGCAATGTCTACGGCATTCATAGTGCCCTGAATTGGTGCAGGTTGTGGTTCTGGCTGTAGGAACTCGCTGCGCACGTTGTGGAGGCATCTGAAATGAGAGTAAAGTCTTAAAAGTTCGCACTTATTATCTCAAAATATCTAAAGAGCGAAGCATACACAAAAGAATACAACAGTCCTAAAATATAGGGCTCTATATCAAAGGAAGCTCAGCGGAAACATAACTAGCCGTACAGATCCAAAAGACACTAGAACCTGATGCTCTGATACCACTTGTGACACCTCGACTAATTAAATACTGGGTAGCTACTCCTTTATGAAATTAATACAAAATTCCAAGTTGGTTCAGTTCATAGCATCACTGTTGAAAACATTTTAATATTACTAACCACCTAGTATTTAAAAAGTAGGTTGTCCATTTTAATTAAAAACCGATTAACATGCAATAAATGAATTATGAAAAGTTAACATAACCAACAATATAGTCACAATATAATAACCATCCATTAAATAATGAGTCTGGAGTAAAACTCCTCACAACAATCCGAATTCCGAAATAATTAAATACAAAGTCCGCATCACTAAAATTAATTACAACCCAAAGTCTGAAATAACTGAATAAGTAAAATGTCTCTAAAAGGAATGGGCCACATGCCCAACAAATGATAAAAACTGATATTGGAGTCAAGATCAGAAATGGAGGCGTCTACTGTCAAGGTCCTATAACTTCCACAGCAGCTACAGTACGTCACCAGAATAAAACTGCTATGCATGGTGTCCTTGTGGCTGGGCACCTAAAAAGGTTTTTATAAAAATAGATTTGAAAGCAAACGGGTTAGAACCCGAATGTGAAAATAAATTTTAAAAATACAAGTGTTTAATATCATTAAACAGTGAATATAAAGTACATGATAGTGTGTGCACTCACATGAGTTCCTCACCTCTCAACTAATTGTGCACTCCTATCGTACCCGTACCCATTTCTAGTTGCTCCCATATCTATCTAGTCCAATGCTAAGTCTAACATTTCTATATGATATCCAACTCAAATCCCAACATCTTCTATTTACTAGAGTATTGTACCTTATTACACAGTTTCCCCACTTTAGCATTACAATTTATAATAAATCTTACATTTTCACTTTACAAACCGTAGCCATTATTTATACTCACAATTGTTCACGACAATTCATTTCAAACATAGTATATTATTCTCACCAAAAATATACAATAATAGCACCCCGAGTCTAAGCTGCGGTGCTCACATACTCGGCTATCAAATCCCGGTACATCACGTACATGAGGACCACGTATTCCGAATCTATCAGGAAACATTTCATTAACAACAATCTCAAAACAATGGAGGCGAACATAGTTGAAATCACATGGGTCACGTACATACCTACGCTCCCCTGATCAGCAGACTTATTAACTTCTCAATAAGCCCTTCTTTGACATATGTCCTCGAGGTACCAATCTAAATCCCCCCTATAGGCACACAAAGATTAGATGGCCCTAAACGAACGCCAACCTCCCATGATTGCAAGTACGGTAGGTATGTCATACACAGATAACTACATATACTAAGCATTCTCACATCTTAGATATTAAAATATTTTGTTAGTGGTATACTTCTCGTTCTTATACCAACACTTAGTGTTATACAAATCACATGTCCCCGGTTCATATGTATTTAATTTATCGATTAATCTCACTTCGTGATTAGTTACTCGCTTCCCAATCCACAAATGACATCCAGTTTAAGACTTTATTCTAAGTTTTACTCCTCAATGTACCCCAATCTCCGAAATATACCCACTAGTTAATAAGGGAAGGTTATCTCATCATTTAAATAAGTCTACGGGATACTAGAAATCAATTCAGGCCAAAATGGTCATTATGTCAACTCGTTAGAAGTCTCGTTCGAACGAGGTCATTCGAACGAGTTCGTTCGAACGAAGGGCTTTGAATGAAATACCAACTCGTTAGAAGTCATACTGTCATCTCGTTAGAAGTTCGTTCGAACGAAGTCGTTCGAACGACCTGGGCAGGTCTTCTAATGAGATGGAAGTTTCAGCCCAGAAAATCCCAATTCCGTTTTTCTCAATTCTTCTCCCCTCCAAATCCACCCTAAGACCATCCAAATTATATTTTAACGTATATAAACCATTTCTAATCACCCTAGATCATTCCTTAACATATTTAAGGTGTTAAATCTTTACAAAAATCATGGAATTACTATGAATCTTCAAATATATCTCCAAACCCTATGAACATGAACTCCTAATTTTTTTATGTCTAATTACTCATCATAAATCCGTTTTTAAATCATCATATGTAACTATTCAAGCATTAGATCATTCCATTATCATACTACATGCAAATCCTAACCCAAATTCAAAGTTTCTCTAACAATTTTCATGGGTTTTCTTCCAAAAATTTCAATAAAAGATAATTCCTACACTAAGCATGGAAGACATATTCAATGCATTAAAAATACTAAATCACTTGCCTTAGATTGTTCTTCCGTTTTTTATGTTGGTGGAAGAAGGTCGATTCTCTCCTTTCTCTACAGATTTTCTCCCAAGGTTGAAGATGGTGGTTATGGGTTTTCTCTTGGGAACCTCTTCCAACTCTTCCTATAACTCCCGTAGCCCTCTAACTTGTCAAATGATGGTAATGGGCTTAGTGGGTTACTAATAATGTATAATTAACTCTTAAAATTCGTAGGCTTTAATTCCCAAAATTTCAAAATTACCAAAATACCCTTTTAAGTTGCCGATATGGCCCAAAAATGCCCCGGGACCCAAACTAAACCCCCGGCTAGTGTTTTCTGACTATTTAGACCCTTTCGGACTCGTTGGCGCACTCAAAATGACCATTCGGTTGATAAAAATAAAATTCACTTTTTAATTCAAATAATTTCATTTCTGACGCGACTGACACGCGCGTCCCAACTAAATTTCCCAAATTGTCGTATTTCAGTCTCGCGATAATTTTAATATTTCCAATATTCATACATTGCCATATATACACAACATAATCAAATACCAACTCACATCTCGTTAGTATCTATATCCAGATTAATTCTCAATTAATTCACATTTAATTTAATTAATCCCTTAAATAAATATTAATAAAATTACGGGGTATTACAGTACTGTGCCCTCAGCCTGTCGGCTTGGGCTAAGAGTGGACGTCTCTCTCCTCCTGAAAGTACCCGCACCCGTAAGCGACGTTGCTCTCTGATCTATTTCCCCCTTGTAAGATTGACTCACGGCTGGACGACAAGATGACCCACAGGACTCAGGGGGTATTATTGTGGCTAAAGGAACTGGGAAGTGGGTCGTACCGAATTAGGGTCGGCCCCTCGTCTTATCTCTTCCTCTTCCTCTATTCGCCTAATCTCTACGAAGAACTTCTCTCTCATGGATGGGAATTCCTCGACTAAATCATAAATCCTCATAAGCATTAAGGGAAAGACCCTACACTCATAAGAATTTGGCTAAGCTAACTAGAAACAAGATTACAGTTGACTAAGCTTGACTCTTAGATCAAACCTAAGGAAATGAAAAGATTTTTAAGTTTGAACACTCAAGCATAGGAAGAACTCAGCTCACCATAGAAGATGCCGGAAAATGTAAGGAAACCCTAAAAACACCACTAAGAGACGGGGGATGAAGTTTAAGCAGCCTAAAACCTAGGGCTCAACCCTGTAAGCCCCACAAGAAGGCGGTTTCTTGCTGGAAAAATACAAAGCTAAGAAAAGTTGGGCCAGAAACCCCAATGCAAGAAATGAAACTAAATTGAAGCCTAAAAATGGAATCTATGGCAAAGGAAGTTACTTGAAGACGAAGACAACGACTGAATGAAGCTTGATACAGAAAGGCTGCAGAAATGGCGATGGAGCTGTTGAGAATCTAGAGAGAGAAAGTTAAGGTGCGAAGGAGAAAAAGAAAAGAAATGACTTCAAAAAATCATTTAAATATCTTGCTAATGAGTGGGCCCATTAACCAAGGCAAGACACAACCCACGAGGAGGGTATCATTAGGGCGTAAAGCCCCTGGCTGATTGTGCAGTCGTCACATCTGGGGAACTGAATCGACAATGGACACCTGACTAAGAAACGTGATAGATGTCACTTATCCTTATGACCCTCTACTTGAGAACTCCGAGGCAATATTACCCCTCAGCCATCTTAACAACACCGATGGCTAAGGGCTGGGGGTGATTGATATGCCCATATATACCCTCGACCAGGCTGAGAGTGTCCTCCACTTAGGTGAGGGCTCAGGTCCAGGACGACCCTCCAAGGGGACGACCCCTCATCATGGTCCAGGACGACCCTCCAAGGGGCCGACCCGCTCATTATGGCCCAGATGACCCTCCAAAGGGCCGATCCCTCATCATGGCCTAGACGAACCTATGAGGTTATGACGCCTCATCATGTCCCTGATGACCTTCCAAGGGGCCGACCCCTCATCATGTCCTAGACGACCCTCTAAGGGGACGACCCATCATCATGGCCCAGACGACCCTATGAGGGTACGATAGTATGAGGCCCAAACTAGGCCAGGCTCACTGCTAGCAGGAACTTTGCCCTCGGCCTCACATTATAGGCCGAGGGTGATGTCATCACAGCACGTGATTTGGGAGACATGTGGAACAGTGCGCGTGGGACTCATATGGCATGTGGAAGACCGTTATAACAATATCAACCCCTCACACGAGGGAATATTATGTCATCATTAATCACAGGTGGCACCTCCAAGTGTCAGCAGGGGATTGGCTAGATCATAACTCACATGTACCATGCATGCTTGGGGGGTACACTACTCCCCCCAAGACTTATATATACTTGTCACCTACAACCCTGCAAAGGGATCGTTAATTGGTAACCCTAGCTAAAACTTTACTTGTAGACAGAAGAGAGAGAGTGAGCTTATGTGCATTGTATCTATGTCCATTAGTGTCCATATTTAGTGGATCACACACTCATAGTGGATGTAGGCTTAATTGGCTGAACCACTATACATCATTGTCTTATTACTCTTATACTCATTCCCTTCTATACACTTACACACTTACACATCTCTATGGTCACCATTGTTATTACTGTTTGAGCTCATCATCACTTATCTGGTGGTGCTGAATCTTAGCATCATCACTCTATGTTAGCGCTGACCACTACCGTGACCGTCATCATCAACATTCTCTGATAATTAACCGACACATTAGCTGCCAAAACCTTCGCCCTATACTTATCAAATGCCTTAAATACACTCGTCACAAGCCGCCTTCAAAAATCAAACTCAATTCCAAAAAATTACACTCTGCAGGAGACAGTAACGTTGATGGACGAGCTCCGTTTGACGTTTGCTTGAATTAATTTCTTCATGGACGAGCTTCGTTTGACATTTTCTTAACGAACCAAAAGTTTGTCCAAAGGTTTATTATTTATATCAACTTTTACTAAAACTGTTGCATAAGTCTCATAAGACTTTTCTAATGTGGCTTTGTCAATGAACATGGAAAAAAGGGGGAAGAAGAAAGAATTAATTACCTGTTAAATAGTTGTACATTAATGTACGAGAAGATTTAAGTAAATATCTTCCGAACAATAATAGGAGGAACCTGAAACCCAATTACAGTAAGTGCTTTTGTATGCTTTGAAGAAAAAATAAATACCAGAATGGATGAGTTTCTTACAATTTTTTCTTTCAATGTACTAAGAAGAGTGTTGAGACATTCAATAATGCCCTGTCGGTGATTCGTTTGAGAATATTTACCAAAGGTCATCCAGATCTGACTTGTATTTAGAGGCCATCGAATATTGCTTCCACATACATTGAATATTGCTTCAAAACAAATAAACCATACAAATTAATGTGCAAAGCTTGACAACAAAACTAAAATAAGAATTAAAAAAAAAATCATCATTGCCATTAAATACACAACATATAAAATTATCGATTTTCGTATTATGAAAATAATAGAGTTTGATAACATATTAGTTTCGCATGTTTATAGCAAAAAACATGACTAAGAAAGCCATAGGTTTGATTTACTAACATTATAACTGATATGTCCCAAGTGTCACCTCGGCTCCGAGACACCAACCTCGGCCGAAGACAGGGCCGACATTGGAAGAGCCTTGATCGGAGACCAGTAACCTCGGTCATGGAAGAGTCGGCCAAGGCCGACACCACTACAAACCTCATCAAGGGGGAGTTGCATGTATCAAAAGGGCAGCAGCTCTTCAACTCACCTAGGAATGACAACCTCGGCCAGGGGTAGGTCGAGGTAACAGGAAGACATACCTCTACCAACCTCATCAGCAAATCAGTCAATGTTCCAGGCACGATCCAGCTCAACCTCGGCCCAGGACGACCCTAATTCCTGACCTCGGCTTCATTTAAGACGAGACCTTCATGGCTCATCTCAGATTGAATGAGCATAGACCTTATCAACCTCGGCCTACCTTCGGCCGAGGTCATGGCCAAGCACAGGCCGAGCTCTTATATGCGTATGTGTGGATAAGTACACGTGGACACAATTCAGTTATAACAAATCATTCCCCCCATGTGGAGGGAATATTTCATCATCATTCTCTACATGTGACAGTGACAGATGTCTTCTTCATATTGGCTAGATCAAAACACACATGCTTATTGCATGCATGGGGGGTATATTACACCCCCTAGGTACTATATATAGAGGTCATCCTCTACCTTGCAAAGGATAAAAAATTAGCAACCCCAGCTGAAACTCTGTTCAAATACACAGTAGAGAGAGAAAGCTTGAGAGATTGTATCTATGGCCATTAGATCCCTCATACAGTGATATTAATCACACACTTGCACAATGGACGTAGGACTGATTGGCTGAACAACTTATATTCCGGTGTGAATCCTCTTCTCCTCACCTCCTTCTACTATATGCGTATATACCCTTGTGCTGCCATTGTTAACATTGAATTGATCTCACAAACACCTTAAAGGGTGGTGCTATTTCCAGCATCATCATTTTGGCGCCGTCTGTGGGAACGAGAAGCTGTCTCTTCCTCTTTATTCGCTCAACCTCACCGGAGACTCTGGTGGTGAACCAGGCCTCCTCCTTGTGCGGAGCAGTTTCACCATTGAAAGAGGTCCTACGAGGTATTAAGCTCATTTGCTACTCAAGTTCTTTATTGTTAACACATGGCACCGGAGTTACCACCGCCTCTTCCGCCGCTTGGTGGGGGAGGGACCAGCTCTATCCAGCACCGCCTCAATCCGAAATGGCGGAGTTAGCTGCAACCTTGAGGTCTTTGGCTGTAACGCAACAAGCTATGCAGGAACAGTTTGCACAGCTCAGCCAAACTATGATGAGGCCACCTGGAGTCTCACCAGATATGATCACTTCGGCGGCTGTCTAGCCACATCCTGACACCAGGGGACCACCCCAGGCACCGATGAAGGACCAGCCTGCACCCTAGTGGAGGAGGGACGTTGCTGACCTTAGGCGCTTACGCCAAGGGAGGCAAGGAAACCCTTGCCCAAAGGATAAGTATGACGATCTAGAGGCG
Source organism: Sambucus nigra (assembly GCA_949130495.1). Lineage (NCBI taxonomy): Eukaryota > Viridiplantae > Streptophyta > Magnoliopsida > Dipsacales > Adoxaceae > Sambucus > Sambucus nigra. The sequence continues at coordinate 152,126,613 of OX422208.1, forward strand.
GAAGAGGTCCCGGAAGATTGTTGGGAGCCGTATGAGGTTTTGAATAATACGGTTCGTCCTCTTCAGTAGAGCCGAGGATGTGTTGGCCGAAGAGATGAAGAGGCCCAACAAAGAGGATCAACTTTTGATCGCTTGAGCAGAGGGTTAGACTTTGAGAGGTTGGGCCCAGTGAATGACCTAAGACAGAGGTTATCCAGGTCAAGAAGTGCTACCGTCTCGCAAAAAGGGGACAGACTAGGTTAGTCTGATTAAGGCCGACCCCATGAAAGAAGGGGCAGAGACCAGGAAGAGGTCAACAGTCGACGTTGCGCTGCGGTAGGGGAACCATCAGTCCATCCCTTAGAGGTGGCTGGTGACAACCTCGGCCAGGCCGATGGCAGGAGACCGTGGAATGACTCTATCCAACGTCTTGAGGAGAAGATATGAGACCTCATCAAAAGTAAGGATCCATTGCAAAGGGGTTACTCAGAAGGATCTCCATTCGTGACTAAGATAGTGAGCTTCCCGACCCCTGCTAAGTTCAAACCACCGGTGGTGTCTCCCAAGTATGACGGTAGCACCAATCCTATACATCACATAGAGATGTATCAGTTGGCAACGGACATCTACTCAATACCTGATGAGATAAAGTGTCGGGCCTTCTCTGGTACTTTGACAGGAGCAACGCACAGTTAGTTTACTTCTCTTCTAAAGAATTCAATTGAGAACTTCAAGGGCTTGGCCGAACGATTCATTCACAACTTCTGCTTTGGGGTAAGGCCTCAAAAGAAGAACACTAACCTACTTTATGTCAAGTAAGGCAAAAATGAGAGCCTAAGACACTACATCGCCAGGTTCAACAAAGAGAAACTTGAGGTTAAAGATTACAAAGCAAATATAGCCATGACCGCCCTCATAGGAGGCCTTCAGAAAAGGAAGCTAATGTGAAAACTCGCGAAAGACCCTCCTAGGTCTATGGCAGAGCTATTGGAAGCTGCGGGAAAAGTAATGAATGCCGAAGGGGCAATGGTCGCCAAGTACGAGGATGAGAACCGCGGTAGTAACGGGAAGTCCCAAAGAAAGAAAGATGGAAAGAAGAGGTCAGCCGATGATAAGTTCGCTCACTATACTCCTCTAAATGTGAGCTGTGAGCATATCCTCAACGAGATCAAGAATGACAGAACTCTGAGGTGGCCAGAAAAATTGAAGGCTCCGCCACATAAGAGGAACAAAATCTTGTGGTGTGAGTTCCACCAGGACCATGGCCATGTCACAGACAGATGCTTCTCCTTGAAGGATGAGATTGAAAAAATGTTAAAATATGGAAAATTGAGGAAGTATGTTAATGGTAAGACACCTAAAGGGGGAAGAGATGAACCTAGAAAGAGGCGAAACGACAAATGTCGTGACGATGTCCCAGCTAGAAGAGATAATGATTCAGAAGGTGATGATGAAGACGATCCAGACTTCCCGCCGAAAGATGACAACACCCCAGTGAATAGGGTTGACAGATCTCTTTCGGTGTTGACACCATATGCGGAGAACTTGGAGGAGGTGGCTCTGAAGTGGCTGACAGGAAAGCTCATGTGGCAGAGGCCAAGTCAGCGGCCAAACATGAGGTCGTCAATCTAACGTCTTTCGACGCAGTACAGAAGAGAAAGAAGGTGGACATAGACACCCTTATAGTTGGGTTCTCCCGACTCGACTTTAAAGGTATCTTAGCCCCCCATGATGAACCTTTGGTAATAACAACAAGGGTGCATGGGTACGAGGTGCAGAGGATCCTCGTGGACGGGGGGAGCTCAGCAGACGTGATGTTTTGGCCTTGCTTCAAGAGCCTAGGTCTTAGCAGAGCCAGGCTGGTACCCTATCATCATCCTTTGATGGGTTTCAGCGGTGAAAAGGTCCACTAATTGGGCATGTATGAGATGGACGTTCGGATGGGTGATGAGTGGCCCAAGAGGTTGACCCATAAGATAAATTTTTTCATGATGGACGAGAACGTCTTCTCGGCTTATAACCTCATCATAGGAAGAGTGGCCCTTAAGGAGTTTGAGGCTGTGCCATCGACGGTCCACCAGATGCTAAAATTCCCGACCCCCTATGGGGTAGGGGAAGTGCAAGGTGACCAGACCATAGCGCGAGAATGTTACTTCAATTCGGTCGAAGAGAGGGAGGCCTATAAGAGGGAAACCACCACCTATAGCATTGATACATTGGACCCAAGAGATGAGACAAAGTTAAAGAAGGAGAGGCCGCAGAAGAGGTAGAATCCATCGTGCTCAATGAGGACGAGCCGGAAAAAACCATCCAGGTCGGTAAAACCCTAAAAATAGAAATCAAGGAAGAGCTGATAAACTTCCTCAAAATGAGGCAGAGTGTCTTTTCTTGGAGTCACGCGGATATGCCCAGCATTAACCCTGAGGTTATGAGTCACAAGCTCAACGTGACCAAAGATGCCAAGCCTATCAAACAAAGACGAAGAGTTTACTCCAGGGAGAAGTATGAAGTCATCCGGGAAGAGGTCAAAAAATTAGAAGAGGCTAAGTTTATAAGAGAAGTCATATACCCGGAGTGGTTATCGAATGCAGTCTTCGTGCCCAAAGCCAATGGGAAGTGGGGGATGTGTGTTGATTTCACGAATCTGAACAGGTCTTGTCCAAAAGACAGCTATCCCTTACCTCAGATTGATCAGATGGTGGATGCTACTGCAGGACATGAGCTCATGAGCTTTATGGATGCGTATTCAGGCTATAACCAGATCTTCATGGATGCAAAAGACACAAAGAAGACAACCTTTATTATCGACAGAGGGACGTACTGTTACAAATTGATGCCCTTCGGTCTGAAAAATACAGGAGCAACATACCAACGTCTTGTGAATAAGATGTTCGGAGATCAAATTGATAAGACTATGGAGGTGTATTTAGATGATATGCTAATGAAGAGCTTAAAAGCGTGCACTCATGTGGCAGACCTCAAAAAGACCTTCGATACTATGGACTTATACAGGATGAAGCTCAACCCAACGAAGTGTGTCTTTGGGGTAGGAGCTGGAAAGTTCCTCGGATTCATTGTCAATCAAAGAGGAATTGAAGCAAACCTTGAGAAAATTAAGGCTCTGCTTGATATGAAGACACCGAGGAGTATCAAAGACGTTCAAAGACTCACGGGGAGAGTGGCTGCACTTAACATATTTGTTTCCAGGGAAACGGACAAGTGTCTTCCATTCTTTAAAGTGCTTAGAATGGCCTTCCAGTAGGATGAAGAGTGCGAAGAAGAATTCAACCAACTCAAGTCTTACCTTGGGTCTCCTTTGCTACTGTCTCGGCCCATAATAGGAGAGAAATTATATGTGTATCTGGCAGTCTTCGAATCGTCCATCAGCGTAGCCATAGTACGGGAAGACGCTGGGATCTAAAGGCCTGTGTATTTTAATAGAAAGCCCTTCAAGGGTTTGAACAAAACTACCCTCGTATGGAAAAGCTGGCTTACACCCTGATTCATGCTTCAAGGAAGATGAAGCCCTACTTCCAAGCCCACTCCATGGTTTCCCTTACTGACTCCCCACTAAGGCAGGTCCTGCATAAACCTGAGAAATCTGGAAGGTTAATGACTTGGGCCATTGAGTTGGGGGAGTATGAACTTTCCTACCAACCTAGGACAGCCATCAAGGGGCAGGCCCTCGCAGACTTTGTTGCTGAGTTCACTTGGGAAGAGGCCGAGGCAAAGAATGACCTAGAGGGTACTGAAGGGTCAAACAGCAGTGTCTTCTGGGACCAGGAAGAGACGAAAACCAACGTCTTCCGAGAGAAGGAAGAGATGGCACTGAATGTCTCCCGAGATCAGGAAGAGGTCGCGTCCAAAAAGATCAAGAACGAAGTAGCGGAGAACGAGGAGGATCGATACCTCTTCCAGAAAGGAATCGTGTCAGAAGGTACTTTCTCAACAGATATAGACATTTGGAACCTCTTTATTGATGGTTCATCCTGCGATAATGGAAGCGGTGCAGGGTTGATACTTTCAGCTCCAAATGGTGCTAACATCGAATACGCATTGAGGTTCGACTTGAAGGCATCTAACAACGAGTCGGAATATGAAGCTATGATAGCAGGTCTCTCGTTGGCAAAGATTATGGGTATAAAATGACTCCTACTTCATAGAGACTCGAGGCTGGTTGTCAATCAAGTATTGGGGGTTTATGAGGCCAAAGATGAAAGGATGGCCAAGTATCTGAAGAAGGTGAGAACGATGTTAGAATATTTTGAAGAGACAAAACTGAAGAGAGTACCTCGACAAAGTAACAGCCATATAGACGCGTTGGCAAGGTTGGCCTTGGCGATAAAGACAGACGTCACAAGGACCATTTCGATCGAGGTCTTAGGAAAAGCGACCATTGAGGAAGAAAAGATATGTAACCCTTGTCTCAATTTGAACGTAGGAGACTCATGGATAGACCCCCTCGTCAGGTATATCAGAGAGGGAGAACTACCCGAATCCAAGTTAGAGAGGAGGAAATTAAGATATAGGGCTGCTAAGTTCTCGATAGTAGGAGACGTCCTGTACAAGAAGGGATTTTTGTTACCTCTCCTCAGATGTGTGCATCCCACCGAAGTTCCCTGGGTCTTACAGGAAGTTCATGAGGGTTCTTACTCCATTAACATAGGAGGAAGACCCTTAGCCAAGAGAATCATTACACAGGGATACTGGTGGCCAACCTTGGCCAAAGATGCTGTAGCTTACGTAAAGAGGTGTGATAAGTGCTAGAGATTTGCCACTATTCCACATCAACCTCATCAGCCTATGAAATCAATCACCTCTCTATGGCCATTTGTAGTATGGGGGATTGACTTAGTAGGACCTCTACCAAGATCTGCCAACAGTTATCGGTTCCTGATAGTTGCCATTGACTACTTCTCAAAGTGGGTGGATGTTGAGCCGATGATAACGATCACAGAGAAGAAGACCTTCCAATTTATTTGGAGGATCATCATATGCAGACACGGCCTCCCAAACACTCTCATCTCGAACAATGGGACCCAGTTCAAGAACTCCTCTTTAGAGAAGTATTGCGTAAGAGTTGGGATAAAGCAGTTTTTCTCATCTCCTAGCCGACCTCAGGCAAATGATCAGACCGAGGTCACGAACAGAACAATCCTTGATGGAATAAAGAAGAGGTTAGAAGAAGTGAAGGGAAGACGGACTGAAGAGGTTTACGCTATGTTATGGGCCTATAGAACCACGGCAAGGACACCTACAGGATAAACCCCGTTTATGCTTGCACATGGCTCAGAGGCCGTCATACCAACAGAGGTGGGACTCCCTACTCACAGGGTTCAGACTTATGACCCTGACAAAAATAGGGAGGAAAGGAGGCTAAACTTAGATCTGATTGAAGAAAAAAGAGAAGATGCAGAGGTCAGACAAGCAGCTTAACAGCAGAGAGCGGCAAAATTCTACAATCAGAGGGTGGAGTCAAGACCCATCGCCGTTGGAGATCTAGTACTGAAGAAGACCTTACAGAAAGCAAACAAACTCTACCCAAACTGGCATGGTCCCTACAAAGTGACATAAGAGGTTGTGCCTGGCACCTACAGGCTAGAGAACCTAGAAGGGGAACCTTTTGTTAACCCATGGAATGCTGATCACCTAAAGAAGTATTACATTTGATGTTGCATAGAGTTTATGTAAATGTACCATTTTATTATGAAGAGGTTATTAATGAAAGATCAGTTTCCATGATGGCTCATGTTTCATTATTCTCTAATGTCAGAAATTATGAGGATAACATCTTAGGTGATGACCTCAGACCCTTATAACACCATTCAGTGGTGACAAGGTCTGAGGTCAGACACCATAATTGGATGACCTCAGACCCATAACATCATTAATTTGGTGAGATTAGTTATGAGGATAACATCTTAGGTGATGACCTAGACCCTCATAATACCATTAAGTGGTGATAAGGTCTGAGGCCAGACACCATAATTAGATGACCTCAGACCCTTAACATCATTAATTTGGTGATATTAGTTATGAGAATAACATCTTAGGTGATGACCTCAGACCCTCATAACACCATTCAGTGGTGACAAGGTCTGAGGTCAGACACCATAATTGGATGACCTCAGACCCTTAACATCATTAATTTGGTGAGATTAGTTATGAGGATAACATCTTAGGTGATGACCTCAGACCCTCATAACACCATTCAGTGGTGACAAGGTCTGAGGTCAGACACCATACTTGGATAACCTCAGGTCCTTAACATCGTTAATTTGGTGAGATTAGTTATGAGGATAACATCTTAGGTCATGACCTCAGACCCTTATAATACCATTCAGTGGTGACAAGGTCTGAGGTCAGACACCATAATGAGATGACCTCAGACCCTTAACATCATTAATTTGGTGAGATTAGTTATGAGGATAACATCTTGGGTGATGACCTCAGACCCTTATAACACCATTCAGTGGTGACAAGGTCTGAAGTCAGACACCATAATGAGATAACCTCAGACCCTTAACATCATTAATTTGGTGAGATTAATTGTGAGGATAACACCTTAGGTGATGACCTCAGACCTTTATAACACCACTCAATGGTGACAAGGTCTGAAGTCAGACACTATAATGAGATGACCTCAGACTATTGATTGAGTTTAAACAAGACATCATTGCAACCAGACTTCAGAGTTAAAACATCATAAAGATAGAAGCCTTCAACAAATAAATGAAGCAAAAGATCCTCCTTAGAGGTCGACATACAGTATTAAGATTGAAAAAATAAGAGTCAACCATGTTCTTCAAAAAATTACAAATATTCAGGGGTTACAAAATAAAGCTTCACAAATTGAACTTAATGGTTGGAAGGGAGAATGCTTGTGTCTTCGGCCTGGTCCTGTTGGACAACCTTGGTCACCTCGGTAGTATCTTCCCTGCGGTCAGTCCCTTCAATCTCCGTGCCGTACAGTGTGGCAGTCTCGACAGGTGCAGCAACCTCCTCCTCAACCTCTTGAAGGGCCTGGGCAAACTAAGGGTTGGCAAAGCCGAAGCCTACGAAATCAGAAGACTTCAAACTTCCAGACTCCTTATCCTTGATAGCCGCCCATTTGGTAGTAGCTTTGATACCTCTTTCAAGGTATTCAAAGCCGAAGCTCACAAATTCATTAGAGGTTTTATAGTCAGCCAATATCCCCTTAGAGGTGTCCGCAAGAGCTGCCTTCACTACCGAGTTAACTTTTTGCTGGAGGACATCGTCCTTAGCCTTCAGAGCCAGAGCATGATCCTTTTTAAGTTTGGAGCTCTCTTTCTCCAACCCCTGCACCTTCTTCTCAGACTCCTTCAACTCGGTCTTCAAGCGGTCTATTTTGGAGTTCAGAGTGCTTTGTACCTTCTCAGCCTCTTGACCCTTCTGAATGAGGGGTAACTTCCTCAGAGTCCAGTTGGAGAGATAATGCATTACATCCAGACCCTGTGAAACATGTGGTCGTGTGAATAAGTTTAAAATCAAATCATAGGTTACACTTGAAAACTACAAAGAGATATGAAGTCATACCTGAATGGACCTATGGAGGCCAAAATCAATCAGCAGGGGTGTGTCCATGGAACGACAAAAGCGTTTGTATGCCTCGATCATGGACTAGCCGATTGCATCCAGAGCCTGCAGACTGTGGCCTATGATGCTGTCATGAATCTTCAACTGCTCTATATGAGCCGCCAACGCGTCTGCAGAGGATATGGGGATGGCAGAGTCCCCCCCTTTCTTAGTCGGCCTCTGATCTTCAGGGGCATGGTCGGTAGCCCCCCTCTTCTTCGAGGTCTGAGCCTTTGTGGTTGAGGGAGCAGGAGAAGTAGCATTCAAACCTACCTTCTTCACGAGCTTTGTTAAACTCGACACAACCATTTCCTAAAGTTTGTTTGAGATATCCTTCGGGCACTCTGCAAAATTGAAAGGTCTGAGTTAGAGAATCAGACATGCGTAAACTCAGGGGTTCAACTTAGAATAAAAAATGCTTACCAAGCTCGGCAAGAGGACTTCCACCTAGAACAGTCTCAGAGAGATAGTGGGGGGTCATCAAGTGTTCAAATTTAACGAGCAGACCATGCATCCCCTGATCTTGAAGGGCTTTCACCTTCTAACGGTTCTACATGCTCAGACCAGGGTCGGCCTTCACAGACATTGTGACCTTACCCCATCGTAGGGGAATTCTCGGCTCTAGAAGGGAAGAGGGAGCACATGGACCAAATTCCCAAGGCCCTGAAGCAAAGAAGTATCGAGGCTTCCAGTTGTGGTTGGAAGTCTGAGTTATCTGGAGTATCTTTTTCTCAGGCTTCTAAGCTATAAAATGATAGTGACTCGGATGATTTTTTGCAGAGGAGGGGACATAACAACCAACAAAGACCTGGACTGGAAGTTCTGAGTGGTGGAAAACCCTCCATAAGACTATGGCCCCTATTATGACCCACCAAGCATTAGGGGATAATTGGGAAGGGGCCAAATTGATGTATGCAAGGATGGACCTAATAATGGGATGAATGGGCAAACGAAATGCTAACTTGAACATCTGCTCGTACAAGCTGATCTCACCATCTCGACCATGGTAGGCCATCTCTTCCCTTAGAGGTCTCCTAAGCTTTATGGAGGGGCTGATGGAGTACAAATACCTGAAGCAAAGAAGGTCTACCTCAGTAACTGTACTCTCGATCTCGGTCACCTCAGAGACGTCGACATCACTTTTAACGTCGGCATCATCGTCATTATCTAACTCAACATCGGCCTGAGAAGACGTTGATGGATTACTGGGGAACCTCTGAGCAAACTCAGCCCCGGTGACGACCGACAGGGGAATGGCGTCAAGAATGGGTAGAATAGCCACACTCGGCTCAACAACCTCAACTTCTGAGGAAGAGGACGAGGTGCTTGAATTATTATGGGACGAGGCCCGGCTAGAGACCTCGACTTGATCAGGGGCCTGATCTTGCCGAGTTGTGAAGTACATGGCCTCCTAAAAGGAATCCATAGACATAGGGTCCGAGGTGGAAGACTCAGACTCAGACATCGGAACTGGTTCGGCAGGGACTTCTGCTTGGCTAAAGGGTTCCAATGGATCATGGTATATCACCTTCAGGGGTGGTGGAAAGATGGGTCTAACAAGAAATTCTTGTGACCTACGAGCCTCCTCCTGTGATCTTTCTATTTGCCTAATTTTTTCTAAAGTCTTCTCTCTGAGAGAATGGAACTCCTCAAGAAGTTGGTAGAGGGGTCTAAGCATCAGAGGCAGACACTGCACTTATAAAGCTTCTAAACGACAAACAAGATTGGCTAATGAAGTAAAGCAATTTAATGATCAAACTATCAAACCTAATGCAACTACAGTTCGCCTGAAAGTATGGCGTTCTCACCGGAAAACTCCCAAACTCACTGAAAAATGCAAAAGTAAGAATGCTTTCAGGAAAAATGAAGGTAAAAGGATGGCAGAGGATACCTGAGGAAGAAGTAGTAGGAAGGAATGAAGAAACTGTAAGGAATCACCAACCAAAATGCCTCAAACCAAAGGTTTCAAGAGAGAGAGCTACAAAAATGAATCGTTCCAAGAAACGAGAGAAGTGGATAAGGAAGAGAAAATGGGGGTTTAAACCCTTAAATATTGGGGCACATCTCCCAAGGCCCATCATTGGTTTGGGAGCCCCAAAGGACGGATAAGAACACGTGCTTGCCAGGCAAGGCACACTTCAGTAATAGACAAGTGTCAAAAGAACATTGGCACATAGGAGAAAGACCTCGGAGGTGTAGAGATCCCCCAGTCACATGATCTCGCATGTAACTAAGGGTTGGGGGGTGATTGATATGTCCCAAGTGTCACCTCGGCTCTGAGACACCAACCTCGGCCGAAGACAGGGTCGACGTTAGAAGAGCCTTGATCGGAGACCAGGGGCCTCGGTCATAGAAGAGTCGGCCCAGGTCGACACCATTACAGACCTCATCAAGGGGGAGTTGCACGTATCACAAAGTCAGCAGCTCCTCAGCTCACGTAGGAATGACAACCTCGGCCAGGGGTAGTCCGAGGTAACAGGAAGGCATACCTCTACTAAGGTCGACCTCATCAGCAAATCAGTCGATGTTCCAGGCACGATCCAGCTCAACCTCGGCCCAGGCCGACCCTAATTCCTGACCTCGGCTTCATTTAAGCGGAGACCTCCATGGCTCATCTTAGATTGAATGAGCATAGACCTCATCAACCTTGGCCTACCTTCGGCCGAGGTCATGGCCAAGCACAGGCCGAGCTCTTATTGGCGTATGTGTGGATAAGGACACGTGGACACAATTCAATTATAACAAATCATTCCCCCCACGTGGAGGGAATATTTCATCAGCATTCTCTACATGTGACAGATGTCTTCTTGTCTTCTTCATATAAGCTAGATCAACACACACATACTCATTGCATGCATGGGGGGTACATTACACCCCCCGGTACTATATATAGAGGTCATCCTCTACCTTGCAAAGGATAAAAAATTAGCAACCCTAGCTGAAACTCTGTTCAAATTCACAGTAGAGAGAGAAAGCTTGAGAGATTGTATCTATGGCCATTAGATCCCTTATACAGTGATATTAATCACACACTTGCACAGTGGACGTAGGCCTAATTGGCTGAACCACTTATATTCCGGTGTGAATCCTCTTCTCCTCACCTCCTTCTACTATATGCGTATATACCCTTGTGTTGCCATTGTTAACATTGAATTTAGCTCACAAACACCTTGAAGGGTGGTGCTGTTTCCAGCATCATTAATAACATCAACTAATGAATAACATTTATACACATGAGTATCAGTTGTTGGAAGAATTAACATATGAGATATCCAAATCAACTAATGAATAACATTCATAAAAAGATGTGGGGATCCCAATGGAAGAGAAGTAGGCCCCTTTTATGAAGCCTTTTGATGTTTAAAAATACCACCTATAGCTGCATCAGTTGGATTTTTAAGAGATAAACCATATGTGTTGATGTTAATCCATCCAGCAAGAGGAAATGCCCATTGAAAAAGGACAATTTTTAAATCTTTGTGAGGTGTTCCCACTATGCCAAAATCAGAGAGGACGATCAAGTCTAGCTGAAAGTTATTCATATGACCATTCATTAACTCATTAATGGACTTTATCCATCCTTTAAGATATGAGAAACAATGATGCAGCGAGGGTAATGATGTTTTAAATATAGATTGGTTTCTGCATTTCTGAATAGTATTGAGACATCCTAAGAATATCACCATCCACACCTGCTTCACATGAGGACTAAAGTATTTTTAATGACTTCTTTCCAGGTATCTAAAGGAGAAATTTTCAACCATGATCAATTTAAATGGAAAACGTCAGACATCCAGTTCCAAAACTTTGAAGAATATAGACAATCTATGGAAAAATGGTTAGTATTTTCAATATTCTTATTACACAACTCACATATGGAGGGGAATTTAAAACCTTTGGCATGTAGATGATCCTGTGTGGGAAGTCTTTCATTGAACAATATCTAAGAAAAGTTAAAATTCTAGGTGGAATTGATTTATTCCACAAATTCACATAATTTAGAGCAATTGTTTTTGTCCATAAGAAGGAAATATGCATCTTTAAAAGAAAAAGGTTTGGATTTACCACGAGTCTAAATAAATCTATAAACTATAGGAAATCTAGATAGAGTAATATTAGAAACATGATCAGCTAGATTTTGGAAAGAGTTAGAAAACTCTACATAACTATTCCATCTACCATTCTGAATAAAATGGCTAACTTTCAAATGTGAATAAAAAGAAGGCCAATTATACATTTGAGATATAGTAGTGCCAAGGCAATTCTCAATCTAAATTGTAATAGATTCCTCATTGCAAACTAACCAATGAGAGTGAAATTTAATCACATTAAAATTATGTTTAAGACCAAGCTAAATATAACTAATTTTATAATAAATTCTTCATTTCGTTTTACTTTAATTTTTATTTTTTTGTTTACCAATTCTCAACTTAATGCATGCTACTTTATTCTCAATCTCAGTACCAGACAACCTTTGTGGGGATTTAGGATCTTCAACATTGTTGTTAAAGTTGTGTTTGTCCAACCTAAACTTATGATTGCGAGGAAGGAAACTTCTATGTCCCCGATAGCAAATTTTCTTACTATTTCCAAGATGTTCTAAGTCAACTTCTTCCGCACAAACTAGATAAGCTTTGTAACCATGAACAATGCACCCAGACAAATTGTCATATGCAGGAAAATCATGAATTGCCCATAATAGCTCTTAGTGTAAAATTAGCTTTCGTGTGGGAGTCATATGCCGTTACACCTTCGAACCATAATTGTTTCAACTCATCTACTAAAGGTTCAATATAAACGTCTATGTCCTTTCCCGGTGCATTCGGCCCAGATATAAAAATTGATTACATGGAAAATTCTCTTTTCATACACAAAGACGACTTCATATTTAAAGGTGCAACAATGACAGGCCAACAACTATAACTACTGCTAAGATTATCGTATGGGTTAAATCCATTTCAAGCTATAGTAAGACACACATTACGCGATTCAGCAGCAAAGTTAAGCCATTTCGTATTTACAGACTTCCAAGCTGATGAATCAACTAAATGGCACATAATATTTATAATGTATTTTGCTCGAGCATGACAAGGCATTTCATTTGCAATCCATGGTATACTAATCAATCTTTTTAGCCTTGGAATCAAGGTAAAATGCCTCACTGTCTTTCGGGGTACTTTAACCTCCCCGTTTAAACTATACCGATATTTAGATAAATTGCATATTGGGCATTTCTCCTTCTTTGCATGTTCCTTTCGGTATAAGATACAATCATTCTTGAATGAATGAATGATATTATAATCCATACCAACTTCTTTAATTATGTTCTTCATATCTGGATACTTTGTTGGTGTTGAATTTCCTTCGGGCAAAAACTCCTTAAATAAACCCAAGATATCGGTTCAACTATTGTCCGACAAACCATGTCTTGTTTTTATGTTATTCAATTTGATAAGAAAATACAATGTTGTATGTTTCTCGGTACACGACGGATACAATGGTTCACTCGCCTTACCCTGTGTGTACTTGTATTTCAACTCCTCGTGGGTTTGAGAACCATTTTCACCACCTTTGTCTCTACCAATGGGATTCGTCGAATGATTAACATTTCGATCAAACATTTCAAACGCATCATAAACAAGTTCCTCCATCATTGGATCTTCAAGCACGACATCATTTTGTTGAAAATCTTCCTCGATTGAGCGTTCATGCCTCTTGACATATTCCTTTTCCCCGTATAAATGCCAAAAATATGTATGAATGCAAGATACCATGGCGAAGAAAATGAAAATGAATATATTCAAGGTCGAGCAATTTTCCATTCTCAAATTTACAGCATGGACATGCAAACATAGTTTCTCCATGACTATTTTCCCTTGCAAAATCGATAAATGTAGCAACCCCATTTATATACTGTGGCATTACTCTATCACGTTCTTTCATCCACTCTTTATAAAGTTGTGATGACATTCTATAAGTCATACAAATCTAATGGAAAATAAATGTTAAATGATATATTTTATAAAAGTTATAAAGTGCTAGAAATAACACAATTAAGGTCCTGTTTGATTTATCTTTCGGATGTTTTCTGTGTTTAAAGCCTAAAATTAGTAGAATATGCGTTTGGCAACCTATTTTTAAAAATATTTGTTGAAAATATTTGTTGAAAATATGTGTTTAGCCCCATTTGAACCGAATACCACACATAAAAACACTGACTATTTCTAGTTATCTGTTTAATTCAAAGAACTAACTTTTTAGGAAAAATATTATTAGAAAATTACAAATGAAAACACTACAACATCTTTTCCAAAAATAACAACCCAAAATTTTAAATATGGATTGATTTAGAAAATCTGTTATATTTTTCTCCACTTTTGGATCAATTGAGTAAATTTGTTGGGTATTTTTATAAAGATATATTAACCTATTTGATCATCTCATCTTCCAAAAAAAAAGTATCAAGAAATATATTACATATGTAAGTGATGCCCAAAGACGCAATTCCCAAAGACGCAATGCCCAAACACTGTAAAGAAATATATTACATAGGTAGTATTTGGTACCTATATCTGAGAAGATGCGATGCCCAAAGACGCAAGTCCTGTAAGTGATGAGCGAAGTGATTACATATAGCGATGACGATATGGTTTGATGAGCGAAGTGATTACTCCTGAGAAGACACCAACGAGGAACTACTAGAGACCAAAGATGTGATGAACTGCGCGATGGTGACTTAAGCTGAGCGGCGTGGGTGGTTCTCTCGTGGGTGGATCTCTCAAGTGGTAATGGAAAATACAATAGAGGTAAGAAAAAAATTAACACTTTTGAGTCTTAGAAGGGGGTACACGTGACACTCACGTATTCTCTAGTATCTCTTGTGTGTTATATTAATAATTTTGTATCCGTTATGGACACTTATAAAATTTATAAGTGACTAAAATAGTTATAAATCTTGTAAGTGTCCAGAAAACTTATAAATCATTTTTTTAATTAGTTCTAAAATAGCCAATTTGGTGTAGTGGTAGGACAAAAGTCGGGGAAAATAAGAAGTGATAAGGATTTACCCGTTTGAGTTTTCAAATAATTCATGGGTTTCGTGTAGTAATTAAAAACGTATAGAGAGTTCTTATTGACATATGCAATAAATGATCCCTATTAGAATCTCTTGCTATTGTCTTAGAAGTATAATCTAAATGTGACTGATAGAGTCACAAAATATAGTACAAAGCCTATTTGATATTCAAGTGGTGTATGAATTTATTTATTAATTAAAAAAAAATCTCCAGATAGAGTCTCATTAGCTCAGATTGAGTCAAATATTAGTTCGTTATTGGGACTGGAAAGTTAGCACCACTAATTTTAATAGGGACAGCACACCACCTCACCATCAATCTGACAAATTAAACTCAAATTTAAAAAAATATTCATTGATATCTTATATAAATCATTCCCTCGAAACAAAGTTTAATATGAATATAAATACAAAATAACAACTATAAGTTTATGCATAAAATGTAAACCTAGAATATCCTAAATAAAATGTTGAAAGAAATCACCAACCTGTAAATCTTCACATTAGACCCCAAACTATCCATCCAAAATCAAAGCAACCCTCCATATAATAATTACAAATGATTTAAGTCAATTTCAAGTACAAATTAAGAAGAAACTCTATCAGTTACCAAGTTATTGAATTAGATAAAAGACAAACAAAATAAATTAGTAATTATTTCCATATTCATAACCAAAATAAAGTGAACCTCAAAATCACCAGATTGACAACAATAGTGGCCACGACTTTTCTGACCCTGGGATCGTCATAATGCTCCCACAATCTTTTGAAATTTTGACAGACCCTTCTTATTCCACTATTTTAGTTTCTTTCCTGATGTTGATTTTTCTATCACTTATTACTGCCATTAATTGTTGAATTATAATTTTTATATTACATATTTTTTAATTTGCAAGGGGACTTCTTTGAAACTGCCACGTGAATGTATATTTCCGAGTTAAATACTTAATGTGGTGAGGAAAACTAGTTTTATGAATTATAAATAGTATAAAAACTTGTTAGTATGAAGTTAGCTTGAGAAGAATTTATATTCTTCTAATGAGTTTTGTAACATATATTTATTAGTTTTAGATCTTAAGTTTGGTATACAACTTAATAAATGGATTAATAAACCTAGGCATTAAGAAACTATATTTGAAGAATTTTTTTTAATAAAGCTATTAAACACATTAGTAATAATCTTTTGCACCTTAATAACATGATAATACAATTAACAGAGCGAGGTATCAAATATTTAAATAGCGTGAAAATCTAATATATAAAAAGTACAAATGGCTCATATGAGTGTCATCTTGCACATGAATTCTATTGGTGTTGAAGAACACTCATTTGATATAAAAAAAAATGATATTTTACAAATAAAAACAAATCTGAAGGAAGAGATGAGAAACTACAAATCGATATGATCTTTTATAAGACATTTCATCCAACATGAGTTGTGCATCAAGCCTTAAATGAAATTTTATACACGTGCATACATGGAAAAAGAAGAGCAACTACTACTTAGGTAAAAAAATTACCATTAATTAAAATCAAACATTGTCTCTAATGTTCATACTTGCGATGGAGAAATATGAATCAAACTGAGAAAAACAATCATCACATTGAGTCATAATATAGTAAATGTATTTTCCAAGTTATAGGCAATTATCTTTTCTCTCTAACCAAATTAGATATAAAAATAACCTTCGAACTTTCGAAGAGCCATAGAAAGGGCATGCCTGTAAAATACAAAAATCGATAACAAATGTCAGGATTAAAAAATAATGGATAAATCAAAAATATTAAATTTCTACTGAGATCCTAAAAAACGAAAATCTGATACTTTAAAATACCTACAACATTACTTCAAAAATGCTTAAAACCAAATCTCAAGATGTGAAAGTTACAAAATTGAAAACGATAAAATATATATATATATATATAATCAAGGCTACTAAAATGTTAAATCTTGGTATACAAATAAGGGGTGAAACCATTAATAATCACAGACAAAAACTGATAAAAATTATCTTTCCAATATATAGACAAAAAATGAAAATTAGAAGCTTTTGAGCGTTTTGATACAATCATGACTAAATTCCCCCATCAAGAGACTTGGTGAAAACGATTAGCCCATGATTATCATCCACTATCACCACAAAAATGTCATGAAATAATGAGAAAAATGTTTTTTTCTTGAATTGTTATATTATTTGCAAGTTATAAGGCAATTTCAATTCTTTAAAAGCTCTCTTGTCCCATTTCTATTTTTTTAATAGTAGTTAGATGAATCTATTGATTTAGCATTAATATTAAAAAAAATTCAAAATAAATATTATTATCCAAAAGGATAATAATAACAAAATCTTTTGTCAATAACACATCCATAAAACAAATAACCATATATATGTAAAAAAAAGTTGGCAACTATGTTAATAATTTATAAAAAATAACCATACAAAAATAAATATATATTTGATGAAATGTTTCTTCGGGAATACATACCTTTGGTTTTTAAGTATATATTAAATTGTAGACTTGAGATCCAAAAAACAATTCCATGTGTTTTTCCAATAATTCGAACCCCTAAATTTGAAAAGATCGAAGATTTAAGTTCAGTTATAGGTCACAAACATAAGATTATTATTAGTTTTCCAATTTGGTAACAACATATATTAAAATTAGAAATACGTTTCACATTTGGAATCCAATAATCATAAAAATTATATGCAATGAGAAATGCCTCAGGGACCTCAAATTCAAGGAAGATAGAACCAAAAATTGTACTTTTATAAGTATAGATATGAGTAGAGGAGAATGAGAGAAATAACATCCACTTCTTTGTGTTTTGGTTCAATAAAATTGTAGTGAAAAATGGAAAACATATATATTACACTATAGAGACAGAGATATGGGACTAACCATAAGTTTGTATGTGTGTGTGAGAGAGGGCTCTGCAGAATAGGAATGTAAATGTGGTCATGATATCTCCAATACATGTCAGGGTTTTCCAACAAGGAATTACATCGAAAGAAAGAGATCCACATAATATATTGTAGGAGGTTTGTATTTGATTAAAACATAAGTAGTGATGAAATGATTTATTTGGCTAGAAAAGAAAGAGACCAGAAAGGAGCAGGAGATATGGATAGATTTAGAGAACACATGGTGTCTTTTCAATTATGTGAGAGAAAGAAACGAAAAGACTGGTTCCAATATTTTGTAGATTCCTTTTAGATGTTATTAATGTGATTAATGTGATGCCACCTTGTACATTTACAAGAGGAGACACCATTTTTATTATTAGATATTGGATAAAGGTAAGCTGATAGAACTTTGTTATTCTACTAATTTTATAATAATTAATTTGTATCGAATAGATCGTAAGTATAAAATTTGTAAACAGTAATTACATAATAAAAAAATTGAACAAATTTTTTATAACAAATTTACTACATTGTAAATATATAAATATGTTGTATTTTTCGAACAAAAATGACACAAACAGTAAGACTTACACGAATTTTCAAGAAATTAGAAGATAATATAATGAAAAGCAATCCCTGGGAAACCACAGTTTCCTTAAGACAATTTTATTTTCTTTGTAGTGCTTTAAGACTTGAATTATTGTCTCTCAATATAGAACGAATTTTTTGAATCAAATCAAGAGACACTGCTATGAATGAATTCCGGCGAACTCAATTGTATGTCTTTTTCTCAAACCATGAACATAACAGCATGAAAAATAAATGCAAGACACATTTTTTATAGTTATGAAGTGTAGGAGGAAAACTTTCGTGTTTTTACAATGGCGGGTGTTATACGTAAAAATTACTCTCTTACGTGGACTAATGACGAATATACACCTGTCCTCCTACGTGGCCATCCATCTATCTTGATCGGCATCATGGATACCTAGTTGACTAGAAGGCCGACCACCTCCATAATATGAACCATTAGGAATAGCGAAGGTTACTCGGATGGAATTCATTGTACACAGATGTAAATGCCCGAAGATATAAAGGCATTCCATCTCCAGGGTTTCACACCATTATACATACATAATACTCCATTAGTTCAAGGGATTATTCAATCATTCATATGCAAATCCTACTGAGCTATTATAACCCTATAAAACAATACCAATAGTGGATGTAGGCTTTCTTGATAGCTGAACCACTTTAAAAATATCGGTTCTTGTGTGTTTGATTATATTAACTTACAATATTTTATCTTTGATTATAAATCTGGATTAAGTCCATTTTTATACATAAAAAGATTAAAACAATTGTTCAACATCGTTCTCTACCCTTGTTCATTTCTTTTCTTTCATTCTCTGAAGAATGATTACTCTTTTATAAAATGCTTAGCAACTGCTGGTAATAACCCAAATACATTTGCTCCCTCTAGTGGGGAATATCTTACAAGAATCTTGCTGAATTTGGATAGAGTACAAAAAGCCATACAAGAATCAATTAGGAAATTGGATCGCATAATGCAAGATAAGTCTTTTAATTTCAGGAGAGATATGCCACCTCCACCAGCTAGTAATGAGAGGAGTCATCATTCCATATCTTCTCGTGATAGGTAGGGGTGGACAAAAAAAAGACCGACCCGAATGGACTGATTGGACCGAATCGGACCGAACCAAAAATTAAGGCTATTTTGAAACCGGTTCGAAAATCGGTTCACAAAAACTAAAAATCGATTAAACCGATCCGGTCCGCGGTTCACTATATTAAAAGATCTATTTGGACCGGACCGGACCGATTCCCATATATATATAATAAAAATAATGTTATTGTGTTTCTTTTGTATAGTTTTTGAATTAATGTATATAACTTATGAATTTAATTTGGAACATTTTATATATGTATAGACATTTTTTTATTTGGGTTAAAAAAACCCATGTAAATATCACTTGGAGTTTCGAGTATTATTTTTTTGTATATATATTTGTGAGAAAAATAGATAAAAACATTCATAAAGTGTACATATATATAAAATAGGGTCAGAACCGAATTTTACCCCGGACCGGACCGAAAAAAGCCTGGACCAAATTAGTAGGTTAACCGAATTAATCGGTCAGGTCTCGGTACAAAAAAATTGAGGACCGAATATTCGGTCCAGTCCAAAAAATAGGTAAAACCCGGACCGAACCGGACCGTGCCCACCCCTAGTGATAGGTAATACCGCCCTGATGCAACATTTTCCTTCTGATCAACTGATTATTATGATGGTAAATCTTTTTCTAATGAAAGATAAAGTGCATTGGAAAGGCTGAGTAGAGAATCTGATTTTGATCATTTAGGCCCCTGAGCAACCAGAGGTCATCGCAGGGAGCAGGAACGTCATCGTGAGCATATAGATGGGTCCATAAGATCTAAGGCTACTGTGAGAGGCTCTGTTCGTGCCAAGAATACTTCTCAGGAAGAGAGTTCAGTATAAGTTCACATTAAACCCATGAAATCCTCTTCAGCCAAGTCTAAACCAGAGGAACATTCTTGAAAATGATCCATGCAGCGATTGGAAGATCGACTAGGAGAAATGGCCAAAAAAAAGTATCCTTTGCTAAGGAGTTTCATAAAAGGATGACCTTTTATTCAAGCTATTATAGACTATCCCACACCTTCCAAGTTCAAGCCACCAAGTCTCTCCCAAGTATGATGGGAAAACTGATCCAGTCCTCCATATTGAACAATATCAAGATGTTACTGATGTTTATTTTGTCCCTGATGGGATGAGGTGCAGAGATTTATCTAGTTCTATTAAATACCAACCCAGATATGATATAATAATCTACCAAGAGGTAAAATCTCTAGTTTTCATCAGTTAACTGAGTTATTCATTAATAACTTTTGTTTTGGGACTAAGCCGATCAAGAGTGTTACCCATCTCTTGACCGTGCATTCAAAAGTTGGGAGAAAGTAATCGGGAATATATCATATGTTTCAATAATGAAAAACCGACGATGGTAGATTATGAGGAGAAGACATCCATTGCAACATTAATGAGTGGGTTGCTCGCCAAAGATCTTTACTATGATTTAGTAAAGAATCCACCAAAATCCATGACATAACTGATGGCTAAGGCCGGAAAAATTATGAATTCTGAGGAGGCTATAGCTGGTAATGAAGTTCCAGAGACAAATGGTGAAAATCAGAAGAATGGTTTATTAAAAAAGGATCAGAAAGATAAAAAGAATGATAGGATCAAGAAATATGATAAGTATACCCCACTCACCAAAGGTGTCCATCACATCTTAGAGTAAATCAATGGAAATAAATATTTGAACTGGCTTGGAAAGATAAGGTCACCCCCCCAACAAGAGGGATAAATCTAAGTACTGCAAATTTCACAAGGATAAAGGGCACAATACTGATAGTTGCATCACATTAAAGAATGAGGTAGAAAATATTATTCGGTGAGGAAAATTGAACAAGTTTATTGATCAAAATGGCAGTCGAGATGCTCGAAGAAGATCTAAAACCCCTGATCGAGTAAAGGAAGACACCAATAGATCATGAAACGATAATTTTGAAGAAGATTCAGACTTGTTGAAGAAGCTTAATGAACCTGGGGTAGACGTTGGTAAGATACCATTTGGCTATCACTTCATCATAGGAGGAGGAGATGATATTGCAGAAAGGAAAGTAACTTGAATGAAGCTAATGCCTACCTAACTATCAGCCAAATTAATATGTCTGAATCTAGTGATAGTCGGCCAAAGAAGGTCAAAAAAGATAATTTAGTGATTAAATTCTCCAAAAATGATCTGAGTGTGGTATTTAGAAATGTCGACTTTTTAGTCCCAAGAAAAATATGGTAATCTAGGAGGAAGTAAAAAAATTACAGTGAGCACAGTTTATTGAAGATGTTAAATATCCTAGCTAGTTGATCAATGTTGTTATGGTCAAGAAAAAGAATAACAAATAGCGCATGTGTATGAACTTCATATACCTCAATAAAGCATGCCCAAAAGATCACTTTCCGTTACTAAGGATTGATCAATTAGTAGATACAATTGCAGGTCATGAACCCCTCAGTTTCATGGATGCTTATGTTGGTTATAATCAGATTAAGATGAAATCTAAAGACAAGGAAAGAACTTACTTTATTACCATCCGAGGAACTTACCGTTGCAATATTATGCCCTTTAGGTTGAAGAATGTTAGATCAACTTATCAAAGGTTGGTGAACAATATAGAAGTGTACATAGATGACATTCTCACCAAAAGCAAATTTATTGTCGATTACATTGCCGACTTGGCCCAAACCTTTGATCGACTGGAGAAACACCAAATGAAGCTCAAACCAACTAAATGTATCTATGTAGTACATGAAGGGATGTTACTAGGATACATATTTAACTAAAGGAGAATCGAAGACAATCTCAATAAAATTAAGGCCTTATTGGAAATGCAGTCCCTGACCAATAAAAAAGATGTTCAAAAATTGACAGGAAGAGTGGTAGCATTGAACCATTTTATTTCTTGAGCTACAGATAAATGTCTTCCATTATTTAAGGTTCTTAAAAAGGCCTTTTAATGGAATGACAAATGCAAAAAGATTTTTTGGATTTGAAGAATATTTGGGATCTTCACCTCTCCTCTCCGGACCTATTTAGGGAGAGAAACTATACTTGTATTTGGGTGTTTCGGAGTAAGCTGTTAGCTAAACTTTTATTCGACTAGAAGGAGTAATTCAAAGGCATGTGTATTATATTATCAAAGCATTTTAAGGAGAAGAAATCAGATATCCCTGTTTGGATAAGTTATCATTATCACTCATTGAAGCTTTAAGAAGAATGAGGCTATATGTTCAAGCCCATACCATTGTGGTATACAAAAATTTGCCTATGCGACAAGCATTGCACAAGACAAAAAATTCTTAGAGGTTAATTTCTTGGGAAGTCGAGTTGGGAGAATACGAAATCCATGAGCCCAGAATTGCATTAAAAGGGAAAGTGGTGGCAAACTTCATAGCGGAGTTCACATATGCAAAAGTGCAACATACTCCAAGTTTGCCTTAGCTTAGCTCAAAAGCAAACTAAGATTGCGGTCGACCAACCAGATTCTTCGGCTATTCAATAATGAATTCAACGAAGGTCTATACAGAGCAAGAAAATATTTGAGTATGGAGTACTAACATAAGGAGATTTTTCTAATGACACCCCAATTTGTCAATTGTTTATAGATGGATTTTCATGTGCTACTGGCAATGGAGTTGGACTCATTATCAACACCCCAGACAATTTGGATGTAGAGTATGCTTTGAAATCCTAATTACAGGCTTCCAATAATGAGGCTGAATATAAAGCGTTGATCACAGGATTGGAATTGGCTTCATCATTAGGTGTCGACTAGGTACTAGCACATAGTGATTCTCAGCTAATGGTTAATCAAATGCAGCAAGTCTATGGAGTTAAAGTAAAAATGATGGTCAGATATCACAAAAAAGATATGGAAATTGTCTCTTTGTTTACTTCATTCAGGATGGTAATAATTCCTAGAATAGATAATGATCGAGCAAATGCTCTTGCTCGGCTAGCTTTAGCAACCCAGATAGAATTCAGGCTAATAATCCTAGTTGAAATTCTTGCCAATAGAAAGTATTGATAGGATAGAAATCAGTATCATCACTGTGGAGTTAGGTCCCTCTTGGATGGACCCAATTAGAGAATACATTGAAAGAGGAACACTGCCATCCGACCATGAAGAAACCAAGAAGATGAGTTATAAAATAACTAGTTACATGTTAGAGAAAGGTGTTTTGTATAGGAGAGGATACACAGTTTCCTTACTTCGTTGTGTTCACACAAATGAAGTGAATGACTTGATCAAAGAGGTACATGCAGGCTTATGTGGATATCACACAACTGGCAGATCACTAAGACAATATGTAAGACTATTATTGGCTGACAATAAAGGCACACTGTGTTTCCTTAACCAAGAAATGTAATAAATGCTAAAAATACGCCACCATCCATAGAAGACCAGGGGAAACTCTAAAACCTATCACTTCTCCATGGCCTTTTTCTATTTAGGGGATAGACCTTTTGTGATGTCTAAATATGGATTGATTCTAATTTTATAATCATATATAAAAAATAAGAGAAGTGACTCAAACCACGCACACAATAGACAAAGATTTAGAATGGTTTAACTCTAAAATAGCTTATGTTCAGTGGTGTTATTATTTAGTAGGGTGTATAATAGTCTAGTATGGTGTGCATATGAGTGATTTTTGTTATCCCTTAACCTAAAGGATTAGTTTGTGTTTATAGGGGTAAAAAACCCTAAAGATGGAACGTATTTATATTGTCAGGCGTTGACATCTGTATACAATAAGTAAAACTCTTGGAGTTCATAGCTGGTTAGTATCCTATCCAAGTAACTGTTGATGTTCCTGTTGATCAGCCTCCTAGTTGATTAAGTGTCTGTGAGGCCAATCAAGTAGGCTGGTCGGCCACATTGGATAACAGGTGTGCATTTATCATTGGTCCACATAGGAGTATAATTTTTACATACAACAAAAGCCCCCAATGCTCCATGCTTTATGCTTGCATGAAAGTATGGAGTATTTAGTCCAGGAAGTTGCTCAGCATACTGTTTTAGTCTTTAGTCGACGATCGACTTCCTCTACTTGTAAAATTTCCATTAGCATTTCTTGAGGATGGCCTTTTTTTTTTATAAATAATCCAAAATTTAGCGAATCGCCAAGGCATATTAACACTTTCCCGCCTTTGGAGTTGTGCAGCCTTTAGAATGTCAATCGTTGGTAGAGTTAATCATTGTTTTCGACTTTTTCGAGTTTAGATATAAAAAATGAAACTTTTATCGGTTACTATATAACGAATCTTTCGAACTTAGAATTTCTCTATGTCTTCAGGCTTTCCTTCTGCTCCCATTTTCACAGTTCTTACTTCTGCAATCATTTTCTCTGTAAGCCTTCTTCCCTATTCTTTGATTTATGTGTCTATTTTAAACATGGTTTACACTGTTCATGGGGATTCTTTAGAAGAATTTAGGAGGGAAAGAGGAATACCTGTGTTGGAACGTGAGGCCCCTGATTTTAAATTCAAAAGTAATTTCCTTTATAAATGCGGAAGCGATAGGAATGGTTCAAATTAAACAAATTACAAATTTTAATTTACTTCAAATTAAAATTAAACCAAGTGAAATATGATGGAAAACACACACAATTTAAATTTCACTTAAACCAAGTTGATTAACCCAAGTCCTAGAAATTTGCCTAAGTCATAAATGTCAATATTACCAAGTTAGGTCAAACCAATTTTATCAAAATAAATTAATGACTTGAATTAACTAGATATTACCCGATATTTAATTTAGCACCATATTAAACAAGTAGTGATTAAACCAAATTTTATCTTTTTACCTAAACATGCGTTCTAGGTGAATTATGCAAAAGATAAAATAAACAATAAATCACGACGCCGCGATGTACGAGGAAAAACCCACAACGGGAAAAAATCTCGGATGGCACTAGCTTTAAGTCCACTAAGTATGGATTTACAAATACAAGACAGTAAGACTTACAACACTCGACTCCATTCCTTTTAATCCCCGATGCTTCTTCATGTAAACACCTCCGCCTAGTAAACAACCCCGGAGCTCCACTGGAAGCTTGGCCTTCACCAATGAGACATAGGTACACCGTCAACCACACATGGTGACTTTCACCACATGAGAATTCCGCAGCAAAACAAGCTCTTCTTCTTTGAGGGATTTAGAAGGAAACCCAAATAATCTCTTCAAATGGATGTAGAGATAAACCGGTGACAAAACTCCAAGCAATGTATATATATATATATATATATAAAGAAGACTTGGAATAAACAATATGGGTGTAACAAAGTGTTTTAAAGGATTTTTCTTTGAAAAATGAACATTCAGACTTGAACTTTTTCATAGGAAAAATGAACTCTCAAAACTCTCTCTAGGAGTTAGAATATTATGAAAAAGTTAAACCAAAAAGGTTCGTTCCCGCACTAGTTAAGTTCTGTCAAAAGTTAGTGGGGTAAAGAAGTGGAAAACATGGAAAAACTGCTCAAAACTGCCAATTAAATTATTCCCACCAAATCTCGTTCGAATGAGATTTTCATACGAACGAAGTCTCGTTCGAACGAGCTTTTAACGAAGTTCTAGTGTGAACTCGTTAGAAATCTCGTTGGATATCTCGTTCGAACCATCATTCTCGTTCGAACGATACTTCGAACGACATTCCAGTTGATGACGTAGAAAATTCAAACTTCGAACTTCGAACTTCAAACTCGTTCGAACGACACTTCGAACGAACTTTCAAAAAGTTTGAAAAATTCTATTTTTAGCCCAGAAACTTTATATACTTTATTTTAAAGTATTAATAAAATCTTTCTAAAAATAAACAACAGTTTAAAACTTAGTACACCCAATAAAACAATTGTTCCAAACTCCTATATATATATATTAAAATGCATTCGTACCTTAGGAGCAATGGAACCATGTTGATGACGTAGAAACGAGGCACATTAAACTCGGCATTTGATGAAGCTTTAATGTATTGGATGCTACGTCTTCAACAATCACGTCATAGGCTTGAAGGATGATCAATAACTCTATCCTATGACTCAAACGTTTTTATCATGAATTGAGCCAAAACAACAAATGACTCAATTGGAAATTTTGTCCTTGCAAATCTCCCCCTTTTGCTATTCCGGGACAAAAACAAACCAAAAAATCCTAAAGGCCGTCAAGCTCTACTAGACTGACAAAAATGTCCCACCCAAAATAAAAATATAATGCTTGACTCAAACAACCCAAGGATTAAAATCTTTGCCGGTGAAAGTTGCCGCTTAAAATATAATTCCTACACACTTAAGCAAACACATTAAACGCATAGGGAATATCAAGATATTAAATGCAACTAAATAATTACTCCCCCTATAATTCTCCTCTTTATCAACTGTGATCTACCTAAGAAGGTCGTGACTCCCCCTAAGTTAAATCTCCCCCAAACTAAGATACGATTACAATAGGATTAGATACCATTTCTCCCCCTATCATTTTCCCTCTTTTTGTTCAGGAATAGACAAAGGTTAAAGAATCAAACATTAACTTATCTCCCCAATTAAAGCATATAGACCCTTAAACTAAACAAGGGATAAATAAAATGGGATAACAAGCTAAACATGAAAATGTGCAAAAGTGATGAGAGCATTAAAGCACATGGGCAACAAAATCATAACTAATCCTACAAATAATAGACACTAACTAAGATGCAAGAAAATGATACCAATAGGATATATAAAGTATTAAGCATGTGATATCAACAAAGAATGCAACAAGATAGATACCAATTATGAATTAAAGCATGGATGGACTAGAAAGTAAGGAAAAGACCAAATAAAAAACATATCAAATATATGTATACATAATATATACCAAATAGACTCAAGTACACATATATATATATACAAACACACAAATGACACAAAATAAGATAAGCTTTTCACACTCGTATGGCAGAAATGTGTCATGTGGAAACGAAAGTGTTGGGGTGCGAACTAGCAACAAGTAAATTTAGACCCAATCACTTAAAACATGTTCACGGAGTTCTCAATTTATTGAAAACTTCATCACATTTGAATATAACCTCATGTGACAATATAGATTGAACTCAATGAACAAACATACACAATGCATGCAAGCCTATCAGGTTGATGATTCTACAAACCGATAGAGTCATGACATTAAAAGCGCAACTAGGATAAACGGACATTGTGCAAACCGTTGATATACCATCCAATCTCCCTCAGTAAGCATATATATTAATTTTGAATGAATATATCAATTAAACACAATAGGCCTTGGCAAGAATGCCATTATTCTATTTTTTAGACCTTTGGAACACGTATTTCTTTTAGGTCCAAACAAACGGTGGCTTACTATTCGCAAAGGATAATAAATCCTTTTAGAGCCCTTCCTCGTGCACATTTATATATAATATTTTTATTTCTCACAAATCTCACGTGCAACGGATTTTGACATGCACTAGTCCTCCTAGGTCACAAATATGTAGATGACTAGATTGGTAGGAGAACATCTAACAAAGCTCAAATATAACATGTGACGATTAAATTTAAAAAGAGCTCGTGCATGTGTGAATAGAGGCATATAAAAATAGAATCCATTTAAGAAACATAAAATCCAACTACTCCATATAAGCATGGTAAAGAACATAATAAGGATTGACAATCTAAACCAAAAGTTCTAGCCACATGGGAGCGTAAAATATGGGATTCTAACACAAGAATATACCACATAAAGTGTGTCAAACTAAAATACACACAAAAAAATCTTTTTGAGTTTTTTAAAATTTTTAACCAAAAATAAAAATATATACTCAAAAGATAAACAAAAATCATTTGAAATTTTTCATTAAGCTTAAATTACCAAAAGATAAAAACCCAAATGATAAACAAAAATCTTTTTGTAATTTTCATTTAATGCAAACAAAAATGAAGGAAATATAATACAAAAGATAAACAAGTCATGATTTCTAGCATAGGATATGAAATAAAGCAATGACTAAAGAATGACTAAACAAGCATACAATTAGCATGGGTGATATAGCATGAAGCACAAAAGCTAAAGTATGCAAATAAAACTAACACATTCAACCATTAGATTTTGCAAGGGAGGAAGCATGTGAAAGTAAATGAGAATCAAAAACCCTATCATGTAAAGCTACCAAGTCGGATCTCCTAAACCAAACTAGTAATGAGTGACTATCTCGGGGTGTAGGAATCTTGGCTACCTCGGTTGCCTTACGTTGGATTTTTCTAGGACCTCGTTTAAGATCGAAACAAAATTTCCTAAGATGACCTTTTCGACCACAATGTGCACGAGTAAAAGCATGTCGAAAATTGGGACCTAAGGATTGATCTCTAAAGTCTTTCCTAGGTGATTCTCTTAAAACATTGGTTTTGTCTTTATGAGTAGATTCATTACAAGTATCGAAGCCTAAACCACAAGTGTCATTTTTTATTTGGATCGTCCCTAAGATTTTATCAAGTTTTTCGAACCTACACTCCAAATCAAATTTGACTTTAGTACAGTCTTTTAATTTATTTTCTATTTCTAAAATGTTACACTCTAATAAAACATTTCTCTCTTCAAACTCGAGAAGCTCATTTTTCAAGGATTCCATTAAACCTCTAAGGCTATCTCTCTCGCCTTCCATATATTCAAGCTTCTCTCGAAGAGTCCTCTCACGTGTCCTAAGGTCTTCCACTAATGCACTATCATCAACGACCTTGACACGCTCTCTTAAACAATCTTCTAGCTTCAAATTTGCTCTTTTTAATTTAATTGATTCTTCGTATAATTCTTGAAAAGCATTTTGAAGTTCACGCACATTAACCTCTTCTTCATTTTCACTCTCTCTTTCTTCTTCTCTCTCACTACCATAAAAAGCAAGGGAATCATAAACTATGACCTTGGAAGTGTCATGTGTTGATATCTCATAAATAGAGGAATTCTCACTATCACTCACATGACTAGCCATAAAAGACACAAAGTCGGGCTTAGTAGGGGAATCAGGTCCCTCTTCATTATCACTATCACAAAGGGTTTCATTAAAAGAAATTTGTTGCTTACCGTCTCTCCTTAGTTTAGTGGGGCACTCAAATGCCCTATGGCCATACCTTTCACAAAAAAAACATTTTTTCGACTCGTCCCTATTTACATTTTCATTAAAAGTTTTTGGGATCTTCTCGGCTTTGTCATGCCTAGATTTATCAAATTTCTTAAAATCATTTTTAAATTTATCTTTGTTCAATTTAAGAAATTTTCAAGAAAACATAGCCATTTTTTCCGAGTCACTATCACTTTCACACTCTACTACTTGTTTTTCCTCTTTTCGAGCTTTTAAGGCAATGCCCTTTTCTATTTTCTTTTCAGTTTTAGAGGAAAATATGTCCAGTTGACAGGTTTGTAAATCACCTACAAGCTCTTCTAATTTCGTAGAGGCTAAAGTTGGTAAAGAATTTAAAATGGTCACTTTTGGAATAAATCTATCGGGAAGGGACCTTAAAATTTTCTTTACTACTCGGTTGTCGGGTATTTTATCTCCCAAGTTAAAATATGAATTAACAATATCGAAAAGTCTAGCATAAAATTCATCAAAAGTTTCTTTTTTGTTCATTTTGATGGTTTCAAATTGAGTGGTGAGGTTTTGGACTTTTGAAGCTTTAACAACACTTGTACCTTCACGAGTGAGTTGTAAAATATTCCAAGCTTCTTTAGCAGTCTCACACATCATAATGTGTCGGAATTCATCCGGTGTGACAGTGCTAAACAAGGCATTTAAACCACGGGAAATAAAATTTGAAAGCTTAAATTCATTCTCACTCCATCTATCGGCCGGTTTGGGAACACGTTCATTATCTACTAAATGAGTTAGTGGAGACCACCCGTTAACAACAGATAACCAAACCCTCTCGACGATAGATTTAAGTGCCAATTTCATACGCGCTTTCCAGTACGCGTAATTGGAACCATCGAAAATAGAAAATTTTGAGAATGGGGAACATTCCATTTTATTGAAAAAATAATTAAAGGATCTTAATGAAGTAATTTACCGCTTTGGCTCTGATACCACTTGTTGGAACGTGAGGCCCCCGATTTTAAATTCAAAAGTAATTTCCTTTATAAATGCGGAAGCGATAGGAATGGTTCAAATTAAACAAATTACAAATTTTAATTTACTTCAAATTAAAATTAAACCAAGTGAAATATGATGGAACACACACACAATTTAAATTTTACTTAAACCAAGTTGATTAACCCAAGTCCTAGATATTTTCCTAAGTCATATTTGTCAGTATTACCAAGTTAGGCGAAACTAATTTTATCAAAATAAATTAATGACTTGAATTAACTACACATTACCCAATATTTAATTTAGCACCAAATTAGACAAGTAGTGATTAAACCAAATTTTATCTTTTTACCTAAGCATGCGTTCTAGGTGAATTGTGCAAAAGATAAAATAAATAATAAATCACTACGCCGCGATATACGAGGAAAAATCCACAACGGGAAAAAACCTCGGACGGCCCTAGCCTTAAGTCCACTAAGTATGGATTTACAAATACAAGACAGTAAGACTTACAAAACTCGACTCGATCCCTCTCAAGCCCCGACGTTTCTTCTTGTAAACACCTTCGCCTAGTAGACAACCCCGGAGCTCCACCGGAATCTTGGCCTTCACCAATGAGACATAGGTACACCGTCAACCACACATGGTTCCTTTCACCATATGAGAATGCCGCAGCAAAACAAGCTCTTCTTCTTTGAGGGATTTAGAAGGAAACCCAAACAATCTCTTTAAATGGATGTAGAGGTAAACCGGTGCCAAAACTCCAAGCGATGTGTATATATATATATATATATATATATATATATATATATATATATTTAAAGAAGACTTGGAATAAACAATATGGGTGTAAAAAAGTGTTTTAAAGGATTTTTCTTTGAAAAATGAACACTTAAACTTGAACTTTTTCATAGGAAAAATGAACTCTCAAAACTCTCTCTAGGAGTTAGAATATTATGAAAAAGTTAAACCAAAAAGGTTGGTTACCGTACTAGTTAAGTTCTGTCAAAAGTTAGTGGGGTAAATAAGTGGGAAACATGGAAAAACTTCTCAAAACTGCCAATTAAATTGTTGCCACCAAATCTCCTTCGAACGAGATTTTCGTTCGAATGAAGTCTCGTTCGAACGAGCTTCTAATGAAGTTCCAGTGTGAACTCGTTAGAAATCTCGTTGGATATCTCGTTCGAACCATCATTCTCGTTCGAACGATACTTCGAACGACATTCCAATGGCCAATCTGGGAACTCGTTGGCAAACTCGTTCGAACGAAATTGTTGTTCGAATGACAAACTCGTTCGAATGGCACTTCGAATGAACTTTCAGAAAGTTTAAAAAATTCTATTTTTAGCCCAGAAACTTTATATACTTTATTTTAAAGTATTAATAAAATCTTTCTGAAAATAAATAATAGTTTAAAACTTAGTACACCCAATAAAATAATTATTCCAAGCACCCATATATATATATATATATATATTAAAATTCATTCATACCTTAGGAGCAATGGAACCATGTTGATGACGTAGAAACGAGGCACATTAAACTCGACATTTGATGAAGCTTTAATAACTTGGTCGCTACGTCTTCAACAATCACGTCATATACTTGAAGGATGATCAGTAACTCTATCCTCTGACTAAAACGTTTTTGTTCGGAATTGAGCAAAAACAACAAAGGACTTAATTGGAAATTTGTGTCCTTACAACCTGATTCGGTATATTTAGAGATGGTTATTCCTCCAATTGACGTTTTGTCATTGGCTGAAGGTCATTGGATCCCATCTTTATTTTTAGCTGAGTGTGGCATTACTTTTCCCCTCAATCATTTTTCCTTGAGTTTTGTCAAAACTTTGATGTTGTCCCTGCTAAGTCCCCAATATATGGAGAATAATGAATGAGATTCATAGGCTTAACCAAATCCATAGGACCCATATTAGTATTCCTGAGTTATTATTCTGCCATAAATGGGTCACTACCAGTGACAATACTTACTATTTGAAGACCATATTTGCCAATAGGACCTTAGTAGAGAATTTATCATATTCTAATACGGACTACTTTGACTATGGTGTAGTGGTAAAGAACTGGCAACATGCTCATCTTCAAAATGAGGAGGAATATGATGGGCCCACATGTCCCCAAGAAGGGCAAGGCATAGGTTGTAGAATTTTTTCCTTTTTCTGCTGGTTACCTATTTGATGATATGTTAACTAACCTTCTTGTCTTATTTCTATGCAGTGGACAGTAAGAAAAAGTGTCCCAATGAGGGGGATATTAGACTTTAAGAGCTTGAATTTTTGTAGGGCATTCATCATAGAATCGGTAAAGAACACCCAAGAGCAGCCTCATATTTGCTTAATTACAGGAGTTATGTTACTTAATTCGTTGCTCAGTCCACTATTACAATACCTGCAGCCCCTGTCAATTTGGAGGAAGAACCAATTCCCACTTCTTCGGCTGAAGAATTTGTTGGAGTTGAGAAGGATTTTTTTACTTCCTTTTTTTGAATCCTTAGACATTTTTTATATTCCTACTTCCCCATTGGCTGTTATGGTTAAGAGAAAGCTCCCTAATTTTATGGCTGGGCCCTTATCCCCTACAACTAAGAAGGCCATAGAAAAGACTGTCAAAGATGCTGATGCCCAGAAGTCCAAAGTGATCGAGAAAGCGTCTAAGGCTATTGAGAAGATACCTCTGGTTATTGGTACTGAGAAAATTCAAGTTGTTTCACCTTAATACAAGAGGTTGAAAAAAAATTTTCCTGAAAAATAGGCCCAAAAAACTTCTGCCGATCAATAGGAGTTGGTTAAGAAAATTCAAGTTGACTTCGAGGTTGCTGGTTCATCCTTTGTGGTTGTGAATTTTGATTTGGCCAAAGGTTTAATAAAAGTTTGGACTCTTATATCTAATAGGATAGTTACCGTTCCCATGCCTCGATCAAGATTAACAGAAAGAGCTTGCTAGAATCTAGCTTTGGTAACCCTTTTCCCTTTATTACTTGTATTTACTGTCTTATTTAACTTAATTTGATTTGATATTTTTCCCTTTTGCAATTTTTGGTGGATTTTAACCAACTAATGGAGAGGGTTGATCCATTGCGTTCTTCTTCAGGTGAAGTTAAAGTGGCCTTTAAAGGTCTAAGAAAATATTTAGAAGCTTCTCGAAAAGCTTTAGAGACGAAGCAAAAAACTAGGAAAGAAGAGTTAAGGAAGAACAATGAAAGAGCCAATTTGACTGGAGGTAAAATAACCTCTGTCGAGTAGAAAGTTAAGACTGCTGATGCTAGTTTGAAGGTGGATGAGTATAGCCTATTAAGGAAACAAACCCTTCTCAAAGATGTCGAGGATAAGGTAGTAGCTTTGACTGCTGATCTAGTTGCAGAGGAGACCAATAATAAGAAAATAAGGGAAACCTCCTTTGATAAAGGCTGGAAAAAAGCACTGTTGGCTGATCTGCACAGATTGAGTATGTAAAAAAGAAGTCTTTTAAGGATGGATGGTCGGTGGCACTCAAGGAAGTCGGCACAGCCAAAAACTTAGAGTTGTTTCAAAGGCATGGCCCGGGCACTCCTCCAAACTTGGAAGAGGAGTTTGATGATAAAGACGGCTCAAGGGAATCTTTTATGAAACTTGTTGAGTCTGTCTTGGTACCAATTGTCCAATCTGACCTTCTTCCTGGCCAATTTAATCCTCAAGACAAGGATAAGGTCTAGTTTTTCTTTAGTCTTGTAATTTGTTGGACTATTCCTTTATGTCTTATAATAGGAGCATCCTTTTGTAACACCTTTATTTTATCAATGAAAAGATCTCCTTTTGGTCTAATGCATTCTGTTGACTGTACTTGTTTCTCTTTTCTCTGTTGTCATTATTTTCATGAAGTTATATTTCCTGCTTTATTTGACACTCTTGAATTGCCCCCCAAACTCATATACATATCCCTATTTGTGATCTTCCAGTTTTATACTGGGAAAAAGGCTATAAGTTTTGTTGAGTACAACCTGCTTAGGCGAAGTAGGAACCTTCTAGAAGCTGGTCATATACCCATTTCTGAGGAAGATTTGGATAGGTTACTAGGACCTGATATCTTCGACCAAGTCAAAGAATTATACATCCATCTCCATTGTTTATGGGATAGGGCTGTTGTGAATAATGCTACATAATATGAGATGATCGAGCATTTGCAAAAAGACCACAAACAGTCCAAATCCCTACTGCATGCCGATTATGAAGCCAAGTATACGGCTTTAATTGAAGGATGGAGTTTTGACAAAAAATTACGAGACATCATTTCTGCTTTGAACAAGAAGGAACTATCTTTAAAGCATGATATGGAGAGTACTCGAGCAATTAATGTTATGCCGGAGAATGAAAATATTGCCTTGAGGGGTGAGCTTGATAGTTTGAAGAAATCACCTACCAGTGGTCCTGATGAAGGTGCTTCCTTTTTGGAGACTGAAAATGCAAGTTTATTAGAGAAACTGGAAGCACTAAAATAGAAAACCAAACCTAGGAAAACTTCTAGGCAGAGGATGGTTATCCGACCAACGGTTGATGAAGAATGAACCAAGAAAACTCTGGCCGACCAAGCTTCCCAATTGAAAGTAAAGAATACTTCTATTGCCGACCTATCTACCCAGCTGAAAACCAAAGATACTACTATTGCTGACCAAGCTACTTAGCTGCAGCCGATGTTCTAAAAGTCCCACCTAGGCTTGAGGCTTGGGAGAAACCCCCGTCTTAATCTTTTTATGCCTTATTCTTAGTAAAAGCCTTAAGATGCACTTTTTTCTAAAAAAAACAATGCTTTAGTGAAACGATATCGCCTTTTAAAGACGTTTTTTACAAACCGGACCATTATCTCATCCAAAATAATCAAATAGTATTTTAATTTGCAGATATTCAGGCATATTTTTATGATATGTACAATTTTAGTATTTTAATAGCCTTTTTATGGTTAAAAATATTAAAATATATTAAAAAGGCCTAAACGCCTTTTCACGCCGTCTTACGCCTAAGGCCTGCCTAGGCTTCTAAGGCTTAAGACTTGGCCTTCACGCCTCGATCACGCCCCACATTTTTTAGAACCTTGGTTGCAACCAAAGATATCTTCATCAAGAAACTTAAAAACCAGGTGGAGAGGTTGACCTTCCAACTCCACAAATAACCCAAGGAAGTTTGGATGGATGGTTATAATGAGGCCTTAGCCCACCTGAATGAGCATATTGATCAAAGTAATCATGAGGGCTATAAATGGGGATGGACCAATTTGCTGACTTTACAAAAGTACGACCAGAACTATACCTTATGGTATTGGAATGACCCAAGTTTCTTGGACTGTGACAAACCTCCCTTCAAATTGGACACAACATGGATCTCCCTGATGCCATTCCTCAATGTCTGATAACTAAGTATCTATGAGATTATGGTTTTTATGATGAGCATGAAATAGTCTGTCCTCCTCATTTGATTGATAGGCCAAGCAACTGTAATAGGAAAATGTTAAAAGATTTCAACTATATAAACTCTCCATATACTCTTGATGATACTCCAGTTGGGATGGACAAGGCCCAATGAAAATGTCCAGCAGAATAACTTTGTTTTTTGTACTTGATCAACCTTAATTGTAACACCTTATTATTTGAAAATAGACTTTGTTTTAAATACATGTTTTGTTTATGCATTTAATTTGAAACTTGTTTTAAGCTTATGATTAGTCGATCGACTGGTCGGCTAGGTAATTTTCTTATTTAACAAGTGATGCGTTCAATATTTGAACTGAGATTGTAGGGCCTTAGTAACTACTAATGCACTTAGGTAAAGTTGTAAGCAGTCCTGAACTAAATGTTAATATTAGTTATCAGTGGCGACTAATTGTATTTAGGAATGTGTATGTATATTCTTGTGGTGTCTTAGGAATGTATATATGTATTCCTGTGTTTTAACTTAGTCGGGTAAAGCTTCTTGTGTTTATACATGAAGTTTTATGGGCTTCTTGTTCACGACTTATCGAGACGAAGTCATACATGAAGTAATGATTATTAGCGATTAAGTGTATCAGGAATGTATATATGTATTCATGTGTTTAACTTAATCAGGAAACACGGATGTTGATTAACCTGTTGGTGCATCTTGAAGTTGATAATTTCAACCTGATTAAATACTTATTTGTTGTCTTTTGGTCGGAAAGGGCTAAAGACCAAGAGAGATGAACGCTTGAAGAAAGAGAGAGAGGTGCACTTGAATATTGTGAGGATGTATATCTATATCACCGTACCCCAAAATAATTAAAAAATAGAAGCATAATTGAATTAAAATCACGATTTTTATTAAAATTGAAGAAAATGAGTACATAATGCCTTCATTTTACTGATAGTATTTTCGGAGGTGGCCGACGTTCCAAGGGTTCTTAAACTCTTCCCTATCAAGAGTCTTCAATCAAAAATTTCCTGGTCAGATGACTGCCGAAATGCGATAAGGACAATGTTAGTTTGCTTCCAACTTATTTCCTTTCTGAATGACTTTCTTAAGGAAGTAATCTCTTTTTTTCAAGTTGGTCGACTTAACCCTCTTGTTATATAAATGGGAAGTTCTTTATTGATAAGCAGCAGCTCTAAGGGAAGCGTTTTCTCTGACTTCTTCCACCAGATCCAAGTTCAACCTTCTCATGAGATCACTTTTGGAGGAATCAAATTTCAATACTCTATGAGTTGGTAGACCTATCTCGGCTGGTACCATGGCCTCTGTCCCAAAAGCAACCATATAAAGTGTTTCTCCAGCGGCTGTTCTTGGTGTGATTCTATATGCCCAAAGAACAAAGTGTAATTCATTGATCTAGCTTCCCTTGGCAGCATCAAGTCTCTTTTTGAGTCCATCAAGCAAAGTTTTGTTCATTATTTCTATTTGGCCGTTGCATTTTCGATATCTTGGAGTAGAGTGAAGTTTTTGAATCTTAAATTGGACATAGTATGCTTCAAATTCATTGTTATCAAACTGGGTGCCATGGTCAGTAATGAAGGCATAAATCATGGCATGCCTGTATATGACGTTCTTCCATGTAAATTGAAATACCTTCTCATAAGGCATCTCTATCAATGGTTCTACTTTAACCCATTTCATGATATAATCTACAACTACTATTAAGTAGTTGAACCTACCTTTGCTGGTCGGTAATGGGTCAACCAAATAAATTCCCCAAATGGATAAAGGCCAAGTAGAAGTGATCGATGTTAAGGCAACCCACGGTCTTCTGTGAATGGCCGCAAACCTCTGGAACTTATCACACTTTCTGGAAAAGGTTCTACAATATGCTTTTATGGTAGGCCAATAATACCCTTACATGGAAATTCATTAGACTAATGACCGACCAACTGAATCAGCCCTACAAGACCCTTCAGGCACTTCCTTAATTAACTCAATTACTTCTAATGAATGGATGCACCATAGTAAGGAAACAGTATATCCCCTTTTACATAGGACTCCTCTCTCCAACACATACCTAGTTGCTTTGTATCTGAGTTTTATTCCCTCTTTTAGATCAATAGGCAGGAACCATTTTTCAATGTAATCTTTGATTCGGGCCATCCATGATGGTCCCAAATTTACAGTAATGAAATTAATCATAAGATCCTCCTTTATGCTCCTAGACACCAAGATTTCCACTAGGATGATTCTCCCGAGCTCTATCCTAGTCGAGGAGGCCAGCCGAGCAATTGCATCATCTCGAGCATTCTCTATCCTAAATATCCTAAACATTTGGATTATTGGAAATTTGTAAATCACTTTCATAGTTTTGGCCAAGTATTTAACCATTAAATCCCCATTGACTCCATATATCTCAAGAACTTAGTTGACGATTAACTGAGAATCACTGTGTGCCATCATCTACTCGGCACCTAATGATAAGGCTAATTCAAGTCCTGTGATTAATGCCATGTACTCGGCTTCATTATTTGAGGCTTGAAATTGAAACCTGAGAACATATTATACATCAATATTTTCAGGAGTGTTACGTATAATACCAACTTCACTGCCTGCTGCACATAAAGATCCATCCACGTATAGTTTCCACAATGTCATATCTTTATCAACGCTTTCTTTAGATAGAACTCATTATCAAAATATCTTCTCGCTCTCTTATGCATATTTTTGGTACATCTCTTCAATAATGGATTATTCAGGTTGATCGTCTATAACCATGTCTTCCTTTGGAGTTGTGCTCTCTTCCAAAGAAGTCTGCTCAGCAGGTAAGTTTGGTTGGTTGATAACCTTTAGATATGTAAATTATGCAATAAAATCTGCTATGGCTTGCCCCTTAAACGATTATCTTAGCCCATAGATGATATCATATTCTCCAAATTCTACTGCCCAACACATCATCCTGCCTAATTTCTCTGGTTTGTGAAGTGCTTATCGAAGAGGTAAATCAGTGTATATAACTATAGTATGCGCTTGAAAGTAAGGCTTCATTCATCTTGAGGCTTCAATAAGAGCTAATGCCATTTTTTCCCGACGTGGATACCTGATCTTTGCCCCTATAAATGCCTTGCTACTGTAGTAGACTGGTTTTTGGATTCCATCTACTAGTCAGATTAATGCCGAGCTAACTATAAATTCAAAAATAGCTAAAATACAAATATAACTTCTCACCCAAAATTAGTCGAGACAGTAATGGTGGAGATCCCAAATACTTCTTCAGCTCCTGAAATGATTTTTCACACTCCTCATTCCACTCAAAGGTATTTTTGAGTACCTTAAAAATGGTAAGCATTTATCTGTTGCTCGATAAACAAACTGGTTAAGAGCAGCCATTCTTTTAGTAAGTTTTTGAACATCTTTTTTGCAGGCTAGTGATTGCATCTCAATCAGAGCTTTAATTTTGACAGGGTTAGCTTCTATACCTCTATGGTTCACTATAAAACCAAGGAACATTCCTTCTTGCATGCCGAATATGCATTTGGTCGGGTTGAGTTTCATCTGGCGCTTTTTCAGTTGGTCAAATGTTAAACTGAGGTCTTTGATATGATCTGAAGCTTTTTTGCTTTTGGTGAGCATATCATCTACGTATACCTCCATGTTCTTCCTAATCTATTCTTTAAACACATTTTCTACTAATTTTGGTATGTTGTTCCAGCGTTTTTAAGCCCCAAAGGCATGACATTATAGCGGTAGGTACCTCGGTTGGTAATAAAATAAGTCCTCTCTCTATCTTTCGGCTTTATTTTTATCTGGCTGTAACCAGAGTAAGCATCCATAAAACTCAACAATTCATGTCCTGTAGTGGCATCTATAAGAAGATCAATTCTGGACTGAGGAAAATGGCCCTTCGGGCATGCCTAATTCAAATTAGTGAAGTCTACAAATATACGCCATTTTTCGTTCTTATTTTTTACCATTACCATGTTTGCCAACTACTTTGGATACTTGACATCTTCAATGAACTGGGATTTTGTAATTTTTTTATCTCCTCTTGGATAGCCATATTCTATTTGGGACTAAACACTTTGCACTTATATTTGATCAGCTTGGAATCTTTGATGATATTGAGCTCATGACAGAGGAAATTGGGATCAATCCTGAGCATATCTTCATGACTCTAAGAAAATATATTTTTCCATTCCCTGAGGAATGTAATTATTTCCTGCTTGAGGTATGGGGTTAATGTGGAGCCAATTTGAGTAGTCCTCTTTGACTTTTCCTCATCAAGGATTATACTCTTAG
Organism: Sambucus nigra; assembly: GCA_949130495.1. Taxonomy (NCBI): domain Eukaryota; kingdom Viridiplantae; phylum Streptophyta; class Magnoliopsida; order Dipsacales; family Adoxaceae; genus Sambucus; species Sambucus nigra. The sequence continues at coordinate 152,166,626 of OX422208.1, forward strand.
TAGATTCTGTTACTTGTCCTTTGACCAGTTCTGTTTCATCCCTGGGATCCAAGGTGTCAATTTTTGTTTCATCCCTGGGCTCCAAGGTGTCAACTTAGTAGGTGGTGGTCTTTTTCTTTAGATCGATCAAGTATTATTTTTTGGATGAAGTATAATAGCATTCCCTGGCCACTTTCTAATCATCCTTTACTACGCCGACTTCGAAGCGGGTAGGAAACTTCATACATTGGTGAACAGTGGATGGCATAACTTCAAATTTCTTCAAACCTACTCTGTCGAGAATCACCTTCTAGCTGACTGGACATTCTTATCAAGATTAAAGAAATGAATCTTCTCTGTTCGTCTTACTAGCCAAATGCCGAACAACACCTCCAACTTTACAGTTCCTAAAGGATAGACTTTTTCCCCTGAGAAACCAATCAGGGTTATATGGTATGGATCCAGCTGACTTGCCTTCAATCCTAAACTTTTGAAGCAATTATAGAACATGATATCTGCTAAACTTCCATTATCTATCAAAACTCTGGCAATTATGGCTTTCTAGATTCTAAATTTAATGACCACAGGGTCGTCATGGGGATATAATACTCCACATAGGTCGTTTTTAGAGAAACTGATGACAAGCTTATCTTTATTCATCTTCCTGGGCCGATCATTATCAGCATTCAAGTAGATGCATCGTATGTAAGAGAAATCTTGAGCTTCATTTAGGTAAGCTTTCCTTTCAGCGACCACATTTCCTCCTCCAGCATCCCCACCTGCGATGACATGATAATTAAAAGAACCAAAGCTTATCATAGCTACCTCAACTTCTAGTTGTTTGGGTTTCTTTGGTAGGTCTGGATCATCTTTATAATCATTCGCGTGACCTCGCTTCTTGTCATCTTTAGGCTTATAGGGGGAGTCCGACCATCCTCTAGTTTCTCGACCTACATGCTGATTAACAAACTTGTTCAGTTTTCCTCGATAAATGAGGGATTCAGTCTCATTCTTCAATGCAATGCAATTATCAGTTGTGTGCCCATGATCTTTTTGGAATTCAAAATATTTGGATTTGTCTCTCCTGTTGGGTGGTTCTCTCATCTTCCTAGTCCATTTCAAGTCTTTGTTATTTCTAATCCCTCCAAGACATGATGGATACCAACAGTCAGTGGAGTATAAGCTTAACATTTTTGGGTTTCTCTTCCTTCTTTTTCTTTTGCTCCTTCTTTTCTGCCATCTTGGTCATCGGGGTTTGCTTAATAGCCATAACTTCCTTGGCATTCATAATTTTTCCATCCTTAACCATGAGTTCTGTCATGGTTTTAGGGGGATTTTTTGCCAATGCCTAATACAATTTCTCTGGAAGTAGCCCACTAATCAAGGCTCTAATGGTTGTCTTTTCCTCATTATCAACCACTTCAAACTTCTCATCATTGAAATGAGTGATGTATTCCCTGGTGGTTTCCCTGCTCGATGTAGAACACTTAGAATATGAGATACCCTTTTAATTATCTTGGCCCCAAAGAAAAAATTCCTAAAGAATAGCTCAGCGAGCTTATTAAAGGTGGAAATTTATCCTCGGGGTAAGTTGTTGTACCATATTTGGGCCGAGCCAGTTATGGTGCTTGAAAATTTTTTGCATCTCATTTCATTAGGAACAAATTATATATCGGTTGTAGCCTGATATTGCTTAATGTGTATAACTGGGTAAGTCTTACCATCATATTTGGGGGTGACCACTGGAGTGTTAAATTTAGACGGAGTAGGGAAATTAATAATTTTTTAGATGAAAGGAGACCCCTTGACAAAATTTCACTACAATGGATTCTTTGCTTTGTCCATTTCCCCCATCTGACCTTCTAATCGTTGGACTTACCCTTTCCATGAAGGATTTTTTAGATTAGATCTATTAAAAGGAGATCGACAATCTCTTCCATGCTTTTGTGTTAATCTCTCTTCCTGAAATGTCTGCTCAGCATGCACAGATCCTCAGGCGTTTGTTCTAGACTAGACTAATCCCTCATGATGTTCGGTACGATGTTCTCATGATCTGCATGGTTCTCTGTGATTAACTCTAATTGCTCGTGGACCCAGGAAATCAAAATCCAAAGTCCTACTTAATCTTTCCAAGGCACTTGAATGTTAAGGGGTGAGAGAGAGACCATTATAGTAATTCATAGATTAGATTGATGAACTAGCCCCTAGGTGGTAAGACCTATCACATGAAGACCTGGAATAACTATTTTTATTATTACTTGGATGAGGGCATAACATTTATCTTCTATGATATGGATTAATAGTATGTTTGGATGGAGTAGTAGACCTGGTTTATAATGATTGAGCCAACTGCCTCATAGTTTCTTGCATCTCTTCCTGCCCCTTGAGAAGGTTGATCAGAATTCTATTTAGGTCTGCCGTGATAGGAGGAACATTGCCTCTAGTGGAATTAATGCTTTCGGGAATTTCATTTAGCTTTTTCAATCCTATAGGATAACTAATAAAATAGGTTTGGTAAAGTATGATGATAAATGTTCCCACAGACGGTGTCAATCTGTTGATGTTTAAAAATGGATTAACTCCAATTTTATAATCACAGATAAAAATAAGAGAAGTGACTCAAACCACGCACACAATAAAACAAATATTTATAGTGTTTCAACTGTAAAATAGCTTACGTCCATTGTTGTTATTATTTAGTAGGGTGTATAATAGTCTCGTATGGTGTGCACATGAGTGATTTTTGTTGTCCCTTGAGCTAAGGGATTATACTGTATTTATAGGTGTACAAAACCCTAAAGATGGAATGTATTTATATTATCAGGCGTTTACATCTATATATAATAAGTAAAATATTAGATTTCATAGCTGGTTGGAATCCCATCCGAGTAACTGTTGATGTTCCTATTGATCGACCTCCCAGCCGATTAAGTGTCTTTGAAGCCGATCAAGTAGGATAGTCGGCCACGTTAGATGACATGTGTGCATTTATCATTGGTCTACATGGGAGTACAATTTTTACATACAATAGACCTGGTCGGACCACTTTCGACCACCAAGGGAAGGTTCCAATATCGGGTTGTAGTAGTTGATTACTTCACCAAATGGGTAGAGGCTAAGCCTTTAATTGATATTCCCTATCAGAGGGTTTTCCTAGTTTCTAGGGAAGAAGATCATTTTTCGGTATGGCATTACTTATGACTTCATCATCGACCATGTCACTCAGTTTGATAATGAAGAATTTAAAGAGTATTACATTTGACCTGGCATCTAGAAACTTCATTCAGCACCTGGACACCCATAGTGCAATGGTCAGATTGAAATCACCAACGAAATTTTTTCTCGATGGATTGAAGAAAAGGTTAGACGATGTTAAAGGTAACTGGATCAATAAAATCCATAGTGTCTTTTGGGCTTATAGGACCACGCCCATAATATCAATAGGAGAAACCCCATGCATGTTTCCCTTTGGCACTAAGGCGGTGGTATCAATTGAAATAGGTATGCCGACTCACAGAGAGTTGAATTTTGATTAACCCAAAAGTGATATCATAAGGCGACTTAATCTAGACATGATAGAAGAAGTCAGAGAAGATGCTTCTATTCAGATGGCTCCTTATTAGCAAAGGACTGCGAGGTTTTATAATCAGGGGGGTCAGGGTTACTGGTTTGAAATAAGAAGATCTAGTCCTGACGAAGGTAATTCATAAGAGCAATAAGCTAGAGCCTAATTGTCATAGTCCATACCGTATCTCGATAGTTATTCGACCAGGAACTTATCGCTTGGAAATAATGGAAATAGAAGAGTTCAAGAATCCTTGGAATGCAGACCATCTGTGCAAATATTATCAATAATTTTGGTTTCATGTAATCCATTTTCGAATTCAATAAAAATGAAAAAATTTCACATGCATATGCTTCCTTTTTATTTTTATTTTTTCGGAGTATGATTCTATGCCACTCATAAATTAAACTAGGCAGAACAAATATTTGGTTCCAACAATTTTTAGTTCAAACTTTTCCAACTACAAAAAAGTTAGTGATTCTTGGTTCAAACTTTTCCAACTCCAAAAAAAGTTCATGATTGAAACTTTTCCAACTTTAGAAAAGTTCATTTTTAGTTCAAACCTTTCCAACTTCATAAAAGTTCATGGTTCAAACTTTTCTAAGTTCAAAAAAGTTCATGGTTCAAACTTTTCAAACTTCAGAAAAGTTCATTGTTTAAACTTTTCCAACCTCAGGAAAGTTAAACTTCATGTATGATTTTATCTTCGGCAAGTCAAGAACAAGAAGTCAGTAAAATTTCTTCACTAGAGATGTTACCCGGCCAGGTTAAAACACATGAATAATTATACATTGCTAAGACACTTGGTCACCACTGATAACTAATGCAACAACTTAGTTTAATAAAACTATTTACAATTTTATCTAAAATCATTAGTAGAATCTAAGTCATTACAAAAGATTCAAAACTTGGATAAAAAATTTAATATTAAAGATGGTTATTTAGTCAATAAGCCGATTAACTAGTTGTTATAACAGATTAACTAGTCAGTAGTAAGATTAAAACTATCCATAAGCTTAAATAAAGAACATAAAATCAGAAATAACTTCATTTAATTTATTGATTAATATGTATTATAAAAGAACAAGATACACAAGTCTATTCTACTGGACGCTTCCCATCAACCTTTCTCATCCCAATTGGAGGATCATCAAGAGTGCTCAAATGATTAATAGAACTAAAAGGCCTCTTCCTAGTTCACCTATTGTTGCTCGGCCGATGAAGAAGATGTTGGGGATGAACATATACTTCTTGTAATTCAAGGCCAAAGTCCCCAATGTATTTTCTAATCAAGCTCTAAGGAATGGTATCAGCAGGGATCCAATTGAAATCAATTGAGAAAGGAGGATCAGGGTAGTTTAAGATTGTCGGGTCATGCCAATGCCGCAGTTTATCATCTTTAGGTATCTTCAAAGTGAGCAGGGTCATCCAACCGTGATGATGCTGGAAACAGCACCACCCTTCAAGGTATTTGTAAGCTCAATTTAGCGTTAACTATGGTAGTATAAGAGTAAGGATATACAGAAGAAGGAGGTGAGGAGAAGAGGAAGAACACAGTCATGTAAGTGGTTCAGCCAATCAAGCCTACGTCCACTGTGCAAGTGTGTGATTAATATCACTGTATGAGGGCTTTAATGGCCATAAATACAATCTCTAAAGCTTTCTCTCACTACTGTATATTTGGACATAGTTTCAGATAGGGTTGCTAATTTCAGATCCCCCTCCAAGAAGGAGAAGATAGGTATATATAGTATGTGGGGGGTGTAATGCACTTCCTATGCATGCAATAAGCATGTGTGTGCTGATCTAGCCAATCTGCTGATGACATCTGTCACTGTCACATGTAGAGAATGATGATGAAATATTCCCCCACGTGAGGGGATTGATTTGTTATAACTTATTGTGTACACATGTTCCCAACCATACATATGCTAATAAAGTCTCGGCTATCTATGATTGGTTCCAACCTCGGCCTGGAAGAGTACGAGTTTGGTGAAGTCTGGTTGTTTCCCAATTCAAGATTAATCATGATGGCCTCGGCTCATATGAGGACGAGGTAAGACAAGTGGAGCAGTAATGTCGGCCTGGGCCGATGTTATGGAGGAGTAGCCTAGGAACATCGGCTGATTCTCTGTCGATGTTGGTTATGATGATGGAGTAGTCCTTGCAACCTCGACTTGCACCAAGCCGAGGTTTTCAGCCTTGGGTGACCAGATGAATAACTTCCCACATGGATCATGAAGACCTCAACTGTTGTCTGACTGCGAGGCAACTAATAACGTCGGCCATGGCCGACTTTGCTGGGGATGAGACCGTTGGTTATCAATCTAAGGCCCTTCTAACCTCGGCCATCTCCCTGGACGAGGTTGATGTCTCTGAGATGTTGGGTACATATATGGTATATCAATCACCCCCTAGCCCATAGTTGCCTATATGAACAGGTGACTAAGGGGTATGCATGTCCGAGGTTGGATTTATGTTAGTGCCAGTACCTTCTTGACAAGTGTCAATTGCTGAAGTAGATGGTGTGCCAGGCAAGCTCAATGGTGTCAGTTGTCCTTTGGGCTCCCAAGGCAATGATGGGCCTTGGGATGCGTGTAAGAGAATATCAAGGGTTAAAACCCTTTTTCCTTTCATTCTTCTTTATTTCTTCATCTTCTTCGCTTGAGCTTTCTCTGTATTCTCTCTCTCTGCAATAACTAGTGCATTTGGTGGATTTTCTTGCCAACCTTTCCTTTTTTCTCATCGCATTCCATTAGGTATAGTCTCACATCTCGTCTTCTCCATTTTTTGCTGCCTTGTTCATGTTTTTTGCATTTTTCGGCGAGTTTAAGATTTTTCCAGTTAGCTCATTGGTTTTTCGGCGAGTTTATGCATTTTCTGGTGAACTGTTCTTAATAGTTCTTCTTTAAAAATCTAGTTTGATCCTTAGGCAATTCTAGTTAAGTTGTTTGCTTTTATCTTGAATCCTCAAGTGTAAGGTCATCCCTACATGCTCAGACCTCTTTATCAACTTTTAGAGGAATTCCCCTCTCTTAGAGAAAAGACTTTGGAAAATATTAGGCAAATGGAGAGAGCCCAAGAGGAAGCTCGTAGGGCTGAGGCCTTCCCTACCAGACCTATCTTTCCACCCCCTCTGAAGGTCATATACCCTGAGCCAGCCGAACCAGTTACCCAAGTAAAGGTCCCAGTTGAACCTACTCCCATGTCTGAGTCTGAGTCATCCACCTTAGACCCTATTTTTATGGACTCTTTTCAAGAGGCCATGGACTTTTCCATTCGGCAAGACCAGGTCCCTGATCAAGCCGAGGTTTTGAGTCGCATCTCGTCCCATAACGAGTCTAACACATCCCGAACTTCTTCAGATGTTGAAGTTATCAAACTAAATGTAGCCTTTCCTCCTCCTATTGATGCAGTCCCCCTGTCGACTGCTACATGGGCTGAGTTTGCTCAGAGGTTTCCTGAAGGTAATCCCTCGTCCTTTCCAATCGACATTAAGGATGATGAGGATGATGAGGATGAGATCACTATTGACACCTCGGAGGCAACCGAGATAGAAAGCACTGTCAGCGAGCTCGACCTTTTTGCCTTCAGACATCTGTGTATTCAATAAGTCCCTCCATAAAACTTAGGAGACCTATGAGGGAAGAGAGGGCTTTCGGCGTCCGAGATGGTGAGATCTGCTTGTATGAGCAGATGTTTAAGTTGGGATTTCATCTTCTCATTCATCCTATCATTAGGGCCATACTTTCCTACATTAACTTAGCTCCTTCCCAGTTATCCCCTAATGCCTGGAGGGTGATAATTAGAGCTATAGTTTTATGGAAGGCAGTCCACCATTCAGACCTTCCTATCCAGGTCTTCACCGGATGCTACATCCCTTCCTCTGCTAGGAATCATACGAGCTATTACCATTTTTTAGCTCAGAAGTCAACTAAGAAGATGTTTCAAGTCACCCAAACTTCAAATCATAATTAGAAACCGCAATATTTCTTCGCCTTAAGGGCATGGGAATTTGGCCCGTGTGTCCCCTCTTCGAACTTAGAGCCGAGGATACCCCTGAGGTGGGGAAAGGTGTCCATGGCTGCTAGGGCCGACCCTGGGCTAAGCCAAAATAATCTTTAAAAAGTAAAAGACCTTAAAGATCAGGGGGAGCATGGTCTGTTGGTAAAGTTCGAACATCTGATGACCCCCTACTATCTCTCTGAGACTGGCCTTGGGGGGAGTCCTTTGACTAAGCTCCGTAAGTTCTTATTTTATTATTTCAACAAGTTAAATCTCTGACTTTTTATGTCTCTGATTTTCTAACTCAGACCTTTCTATTTGCAGAGCACCCTGAAGGCATTTCAGACGAAATCTGGGAGATGTCTGCCCCTAGTCTCACGAAGTTGGTAAAGAAAGCAGGCCTGAAGAGGAAAACTACAACCACTGACCCTGAGGATCAGAGGAAAAGTAAAGCCTAAAAATCCATCCCCATTTCCTCTGATGATGCATTGGCTGCTCGTCTGGAACATTTGAAAATCAATGACAGACTGATAGGCCACAGTGTATAGGCGTTGGATGCCATCGGCTCTGCTATGACCAATGCTGACAAACGCTTTTGTCGCTCTATGGATACTCCCCTGCTGAATGAGTTTGGCCTTCACAGGTCTATTCAGGTAAGGTTTGAATTTCAATTTGATTTTGAAGTGTAACCTCTGCTTTTAGTTTGAACTTATACATCTATTTGCAGGGCATCGTTGCTATGCACCATTTGGCGAACTGTACTCTGAAGAGGTTACCCCTCATCGAGAAAGGTAAATAGGCTGAAAAGGTGCAGGACTCTCTGAACGTAGAGTTAGATCATCTAAAGTCTTCCTTTGAGGGGTCTGACAAGAAGGTCAAGCAGTTGGAGAAAGGGATCTCCAAGCTTAAAAAGGAACACACCTCTACCCTGAAGGCTAAGGACGACGATCTTCAGCAGAAGGTTGGTGCTACAGTGAAAGCTTCCCTTGAGGATGCTTCTGAGGGGATCCTAGCTGATTACAAAGTCTCTAATGAATTTATTAACTTTGGCTTTGAATACCTTTAAAGAGGTATTAAGGCAACTGGCAAATGGGCGACTGCTAAAGAGAAGGAGTCAGGGAGCTTGACAGCCTCTGACTTCATTGGTCTGGGCTTTGCCAACCTTCAATTTGCCTAGGCCCTTCAAGAGGTTGAGGAGGAAGATACTGCCCCTGTAGAGACTGCACCGCTGGATGTTACAGAGATTAAAGGTGCCAACCTCCGAGATGATAGGGCCGAGGTGACCAACATCGGCAAGGGGAATGAGGCCGAGGATGCCCACACTATAAATGCAAACCCTTAGGCCATTTTTATGAAGATTTTTGTAACTTTTTACTATGCATTTCAAACTGTAACCTCTGATTGCACACTCAGTTACCTTGTAACTTGCAACTCTGTCTATATCAGCCTCTGAGGAGGGCTTTATTTCCTTATTTGATGAATGTTCTTTGAATGATTTTCTTTGTCATGCAATGTGCGTTCAGGTCTGAAGTCTCAACATATTTTTTCACCGTATTATGTTTAAGGTATGAGGTCATCCAAGTATATTGTCTCACCTCAGACCTTGCCACTAAATTATGATGTTTAAGGTCTGAGGTCATCAACTAAGATGTTACCCCCATAAATAATTTTTTACCAAATTAATGATGTTAAGGGTCTGAGGTCATCCAAGTATAATGTCCTACCTCATACCTTGTCACCAAATTATGATGTTTAATGTCTGAGGTCATGAAATAAGATGTTACCCTCATAAATAATTTTTCACCAAATTAATGATGTTAAGGGTCTGAGGTCATCCAAGTATAATGTCTCACCTCAGACCTTATCACCAAATATGATGTTATAAGGTATGATGAAATCAACTAAGATGTTACCCAAATGAGTTCTTCACCAAATTAATGATGTCTAAGGTCTGAGGTCATCCAAGTGTGATGTCCTACCTCAGACCTTGTCACCAAATTATGATGTTTAAGGTCTGAGGTCATCAACTAAGATGTTACCCCCATAGATAATTTTTCACCAAATTAATGATGTTAAGGGTCTGAGGTCATCCAAGTATAATATCTCACCTCGGACCTTATCACCAAATATGATGTTATAAGGTTTGAGTAAATCAAATAAGATGTTACCCCCATGAGTTCTTCACCAAATTAATGATGTCTAAGGTCTGAGGTCATCCAAGTATGATGTCCTACCTCAGACCTTGTCACCAAATTATGATGTTTAAGGTCTGAGGTTATCAACTAAGATGTTACCCCCATAAATAATTTTACACCAAATTAATGATGTTAAGGGTCTGAGGTCATCTAAGTATAATGTCTCACCTCAGACCTTATCACCAAATATGATGTTATAAGGTCTGAGGAAATCAACTAAGATGTTACCCCCGTGAGTTCTTCACCAAATTAATGATGTCTAAGGTCTGAAGTCATCCAAGTTTGATGTCCTACCTCAGACCTTATCACCAAATTATGATGTTAAGGGTCTGAGGTCATCCAAGTATTATGTCTTACCTCAGACCTTGTCACCAAATTATGATGTTTAAGGTCTGAGGTCATCAACTAAGATGTTACCCCCATAAATAATTTTTCACCAAATTAATGATGTTAAGGGCTGAGGTCATACAAATATGATGTCCTACCTCAGACCTTGTCACCAAATTATGATGTTATAAGGTCTGAGGTCATCACATAGGATGTTATCCTCATAATTTCTACCACTAAAGAATAATGAACCAAGAATTGACATGGGAACTGATCTTCTCATTCATAATCTCTTCATAAGATGATACATTTACATGAATGCCCTTGTAACATCATATGTAATACTTTTTTAGATGATCAGCATTCCAAGGATTGGAGAAAGGTTCCCTTTCGAGGTTTTCTATCCTGTAGGTCCCGGGTAAAACCTCCTCAATCACTTTGTAAGGACCATGCCAAGTTGGGTGAAGCTTGTTCTCCTTCTTCAATGTCTTCTTCAGTACTAGGTCTCCCATGGCTATCGATCTTGATTTTACCCTTTGATTGTAGAACTTTGTTGCTCTCTACTGGTAAGTTGCTTGCTTGATTTATGCGTGTTCCCTTCTCTCTTCAATAAAATCTAGGTCGAGTCTTCTCTCCTCCCCATTCTTCTCAGGGTCATAGGTTTGGACCCCATGAGTAGGGAGTCCTACCTCTGTTGGTATAACGACCTCTGAGCCGTGTGCTAACATAAATGGGGTTTCCCCCATCAGTGTCCTAGCCGTTATTCTGTAGTCCCATAGCACAACATAAACCTCTTCAGTCCATCTTCCCTTATCTTCTTCTAACCTCTTCTTGATTCCGTCGAGGATTGTTCTATTTGTGACTTCGGTCTGACCATTTTCCTGAGGTCGTCCAGGAAAAGAGAAAAACTGCTTTATCCCAACTCTTTCATAATATTTCTCTAAGGAAGAATTCTTGAACTAGGTTCCGTTGTCCGAGATGAGGGTGTTTGGGAGGCCATGTCTACATATGATATTCTTCCAAATAAATTAAAAAATCTTCTGCTCTGTAATCGTTATCATCGGTTCTGTCTCTACCCATTTGGAGAAGTAATCAATGGCAACTATCAAAAATCGATAATTATTTACAGCCCTTGGCAGGGGACCCACTAAGTTAATTCCCCATACTGCGAAGGGCCAAGGTGAACTGATTGACGTCATAGGCTGATGAGGCTAATGGGGAATAGTGGATAATCTCTGACACTTATCGCACCTCTTCACGTAAGCTGCAGTATCTTTGGCCAAGGTCGGCCATCAGTATCCTTGCGTAATAATCCTCTTGTCTAAAGGTCTTCCTCCTATATGACTGGATAAAGAACCCTCGTGTACCTCATGTAGGACGCGGGGAACTTCTGTGGGATGAACACATCTGAGGAGAGGTAACATAAATCCCTTCTTATATAGGACGTATCCTACTATGGAGAACTTTGCAGCTCTGTATATTAGTTTCCTCCCCTCTAGCTTTGATTCCGACAGCTCTCCCTCTCTGATATATCTGACAAGGGGGTCTATCCATGAGTCCCCTAAGTTCAAATTGAGGCAAGGGTTACTAACCTCTTCTTCTTCAATGGTTGCCTTGGTCAGGATCTCGACTGGAAATATCCTTCTGATGTCTGTCCTAGTTACTGAAGCCAACCTTGCTAGTGCGTCTATGTGGATGTTGCTTTGCTGAGGTACTCTCTTCATCTTAACCTCTTCGAAACCTTATAGTATCATTCTTACCATCTTTAAGTATCTAGCCATCCTTTCATCCTTGGCCTCATAAACCCCCAACACTTGGTTAACAATTAACCTCGAGTCGCTGTGAAGTAGGAGTCATCTTACCCCCAGGGTCTTTGCCAAGGATAGGCCCACGATCATGGCCTTATATTCTGACTCGTTGTTTGATGCTTTGAAGTTAAATCTCAAGGCATATTCCACACTAATACCATCCGAAGCTGAAAGTATTAGCCCTGCACCGCTTCCACTGTCGCAAGAAGACCCGTTAATAAATAGGTTCCAGATGTCTTTATCTGATGAGAAGCCCCCTTCTGACATGATTCCTTTCTTGAAGAAGTACCGGTCTTCCTCATTCTCGATAATTTTGTTTCTGGTTATCTTATATACAACCTCTTCCTGATCTCAAAAGACGTTGTTATTCGACCCCTTTGCAGTCTCTAGGTCATTCTCAACCTCGGCCTCTTTCCATGTGAATTCAGCAACAAAATCTGTAAGTGCCTGCCCTTTGATGGCCGCCCTGGGCTGATAAATAAGGTTATACTCTCCTAACTCAATGGCCCAAGTCATCAATCTACCCGACATCTTAGTTTTATGCAGGACCTATCTTAGTGGGGAGTCAGTGAGGATAACCATAGAATGGGCTTGAAAGTAAGGCTTCATTTTCCTCGAGGCACGTATCAAAGCGTAGGCCAATTTTTCCATCCGAGGATGGTTCTGTTCAAACCCCTGAAGGTCCTTACTATTGAAGTATACAGGCCTTTGTATCCCAACATCTTCTCGTACTATGGCTACACTTATAGTCGATTCAGAGACCGCTAGATATACATACAACTTCTCTCCTACTATGGGTCAAAATAAGAGTAAGGGAGATCCGAGGTAGGACTTGAGTTGATTAAAAGCCTCATCACACTCTTTGTCCCATTCAAAGGCCTTTCCGAGTACCTTAAAGAATGGAAGACACTTGTCCATCGCTCTGGAAACAAATCTGTTGAGCGTATCTACTCTTTCAGTGAGCCTCTGAACATCCTTGATACTTCTTGGTGTCTTCATATCGAGCAAAGCCTTAATTTTCTCAGGTTTCCCCTCTATTCCCCTCTGATTGACAATGAATCCAAGAAATTTCCCAGCACCTATCCCGAAGACACACTTCGCAGGGTTGAGTTTCATTCTGTACAAGTACATGGTATCGAATGTCTTTTTCAGGTCTGCCACATGAGTGCAAGCCTTTAAGATCTTCGTTAACATATTGTCTACATACACCTCCATAGTCTTGCCTATTTGGTCTTCAAACATATTATTCACAAGACATTGATACGTTACCCCCGCATTTTTCAAATCGAAGGGCATAACCTTGTAGCAATATGTCCCCTTGTCAGTAATAAAGGCTGTCTTCTCTGAGTCTTCGGCATCCATAAAGATCTGATTGTGGCCTGAGTATGCATCCATGAAGCTCATGAGCTCATGCCCTGCAGTGGCGTCTACCATCTGATCTATCCGAGGTAAGGGATAGCTGTCTTTCGGGCAAGACTTGTTCAGGTCAGTAAAATCTATGCACATTCTCCATTTTCTGTTGGCTTTGGGCACAATGACGGCATTCGATAGCCACTCCGGATATATGACTTCCCTGATAAACTCAGCCTCTTCTAACTTTCTGACTTCTTCCCGGATGACGTCGTACTTCTCCCTAGAGTAAACTCTTTATTTTTATTTTACTGGCCTAACATCATTAGTCACGTTGATTTTGTGGCACATAACCTAAGGGTTGATGCCAGGCATATCCGCGTGACTCCAAGCAAAGACACTCTGCCTCTTCCTCAAGAAATTTATCAGCTCTTCCTTATTCTCCGCTTTTAAGGCTTTGCCAACCTGGATGGTTTTTTTTCGGCTCGTCCTCATTGAGGAAGATGGATTCTACCTCTTCTGCGGCCTCTCCTTTCTTCAAATTTGTTTCATCTCTAGGGTCAAGTGTATCAATATTATAAGTGGTAGATGCTCTCTTATGGGCCTCTCTCTCTTCGACCGAGTTGAAGTAGCATTCTCTTGCTATGGTCTGGTCACCCTGCACTTCCCCTACCCCATAGGGGGTCGAGAATTTTAGCATCTGCTGGACCGTCGACGACACGGACTCAAACTCCTTATGGGCCACTCTTCCTATGATGAGGTTATAGGCCGAGAAATTGTTTTCATCCATAACGAAAAAATTGATCTTCCGGGTTAACCTCTTAGGCCACTCATCGCCCATTCGTACGTCCATCTCATACATGCCCAACGGATGGACCTTTTTACCACTGAAGCCCATTAACGGATGATGATAGGGTACCAGCCTAGCTCTGCTAAGGCCTAGGCTTTTGAAGCAGGGCCACAACATCACATCTGCTGAACTTCCTCCATCTACAAAAATTCTCTGTACCTCACATCCGTGAACTCTTGTTGTGATTACCAAAGGATAATCATGTGCAGTTAAGATGCCTTTGAAGTCTAGTTGGGAGAACCCAACTACGAGAGTGTACATGTCCATCTTCTTTCCCTTAGGTGTTGTCTCTAAAGACGTCAGATTTACTACTTCAAGTTTGGCCACTGACTTGGCCTCTGCTACATGAGCTTTTCAGTCATCCACTTCAGAACCACCCCCTGGAAGTCCTCCGCGTATGGTGTTAACACCAAAGGAGATCATACCAACCCCCTTCACTGGGGTGTTTTAATCTTTTAGTGGGAGGTCTGGATCGTCTTCGTCATCACCATCTCTTCTTGCTGGGGTATCGTCACGATACCTGTCGTTTCTCTTATTTTTGGGGTCATCTCTTCCCCTTTTGGGAGCCTTGTCGTCAACATATTTCCTCAACTTTCCAGACTTCAACATCTTCTCGATCTCATCCTTAAAGGCTAAGCACTTGTTTGTAACATGGCCATGGTCTTGGTGGAACTCGCATGACAAGTTCTTGTTCCTCTTATGCGGAGGAGCCTTCTGTTTCTTCTGCCATCTTAAAGGCCTGTTATTCTTGATCTCATTGAGGATATTCTCACATCTCACCATCAGAGGGGTATAGTGTGCGAACTTGTCGTCAGCTGACCTCTTATTTCCATCCTTTTTCCTTTGGAACTTCCCGCTGCTACCACAGTTCTCGTCCTCATACTTAGCGTCCATTACCTCTTCAGCATTCATGACCTTCCCCGCAATTGCCCATAGCTCTGCCATGGACTTGGCAGGGTATTCCGTAAGTTTCCACAACAACTTCCCTTTCTGAAGAGCTCCTATGAGGGTGGTCATGGCTATATTCTCCTCGTAATCTTCAACCTCAAATTTTTCTTTATTGAACCTGGTGATGTAGTCTCTCAGGCTCTCGTGCTTGCCTTGCTTGACATACAACAGATGGGTGGTCTTCTTTTGAGGTCTTACCCCAAAACAGAAATTGTGAATGAATCATTCAGCCAAGCCCTTAAAGTTCTCAATTGAATTCTTCGGAAGAGAAGTAAACCATATGTGTGATGCTCCCATCAAAGTCACGGAGAAGGCCCGAAACTTCATCTCATCTGGTATTGAATAAATGTTCGTCGCTGACTGGTACATCTCAATGTGATGCACAGGGTTGGTGCTACCGTCATACTTGGGAGACACCGTGGGTGGTTTGAGCTTAGCAGGGATTGGAAAACTCACTATCCTGGTCACGAATAGGGAGCCCTTCGAGAAACCTCTTTGCAACGGGTCTCGACTTTTGATGAGGTCTCCTATCTTTTCTATAAGACGTTGGATGGAGTCGTTCCATGGCCTTGCAATGGCAGCCTGACTGAGGTTGTCCCCCGCTACCTCCAAAGGGTGGACTGAGGGTTCCCCAGCCACAGCACAACATCATCTGTTGACCTCTTCTTGGTCTCTTCCTCATCCCTGATGAGGCCGACAGTTCCTCTCTTCCCTTTGTGAGTCGGATGCACTTCTCGACCTTGACAACCTCCGTCTTAGGTCATTTACGGGCCAAGCCTTTCAAAGGCTAACACTCTTCTCAATCGATCAAAAGTTGATCCTCGTTGTTGGGCTTCTCCTCCTCTTTTGCCCCTACAACCTTGGCTCCACTGGATAAGATGAACTGTGTTGTTCGAAACCTCATATGGCTCCCAACAATCTTTCGGGACATCTTCCGCCTCTAGATCATCATACCTATCCTCAGGGAAAGTGTGTCCTTACCTCCCCAGGCATAAACGCCTAGGGTCAACAACATCCCTCCTCCGCTGGGGTGTAGGGTTGTCCTTGCGCGGTGCCTGGGGTGGTCCCCTAGCTTCAGGATGCACCTGGACAGCCGCAGGAGTAATCATCTCTGGTGAGACTCCCGGTGGCCTCATCATATTTTGACTGCGCTGTGTAAATTTCTCCTTCATTTCTTGTTGCATTACAGCCAAGGACCTTAAGGCTACATCCACCTCCGCCATTTCGGAATGAGGCGGCGCCTAGCTGGAGCTAGGTCCTCCAGCCCAGGAGGCAGAAGAGGTGGTGGTAATTCCGATGACATGTGTTATCACTAAAGAGCTGGTATAGTAGATGAGCTTAATACCTTACAGGACCTCTTTCAATGGTGAAACAGCTCCACGCAAGGGGGCGGTGCCTGGTTCACCACTAGAGTCTCCGATGTGGTTAATCAGAAAAAGAGGAAGAGACAGCTTCTCATTCCCACAAACGGCGCCAAAATGATGATGCTAGAAACAGTACCACCCTTCAAGGTGTTGATAAGCTCAATTCAGTGTTAACTATGGTAGTATAAGAGTAAGGATATACAGAAGAAGGAGGTGAGGAAAAGAGGAAGAACACAGTCATGTAAGTGGTTCAGCCAATCATGCCTATGTCCACTGTGCAAGTGTGTGATTAATATCACTGTATGAGGGCTCTAATGGCCATAAATACAATCTCTCAAGCTTTCTGTCACTACTATATATTTGGATAGAGTTTCAGATAGGGTTGTTAATTTTGGATCCCCCTCCAAGAAGGAGAAGACATGTATATATAGTATGTGGGGGGTGTAATGCACCCCCTATTCATGCAATGAGCATGTGTGTACTGATCTAGCCAATTTGGTGAAGACATCTGTCACTATCACATGTAGAGAATGATGATGAAATATTCCCCCACGTGAGGGGATTGATTTCTTATAACTGATTGTGTACATGTGTTCCCAACCATACATATGCTAATAAAGGGTCGGCTATTTGTGATTGGTCCCAACCTCGACCTGGAAGAGTACGAGGTTGGTGAAGTCTGGCTGTTACCTAATCCAAGATTAATCATGATGGCCTCGGTTTATATGAGGCCGAGGTAAGACAAGTGGAGACATAATGTCGGCCTGGGCCGAGGTTATGGAGGAGTAGCCTAGGAACATCAGCTGATTCTCTATCGAGGTTGGTTATGATGATGGAGTCCTTGCAACTTTGGCTTGTCCCCAACCGAGGTTGCCAGCACTACACCAAATGAGGAAAATTGTAACGGATTTTTTTTCCTATTTGTAACGGATTTTGTCCATTACACATTTGTAATGGACCAAATCCATTATCAATAGCAAAAATCCGTTACAAATATATTAGAATTAAATACAAAAGCCATTAAAAAAAGAGAAAGTGGGAGAGGAACGAGCGGCTCCACTCTCTAACTCTCTCCCGTCTCTCTCTATACCTCCCCAACCCGTTCGTCTCTTCATACAGCTCGCGAAATTGGTATACCATCACATTTAGTCTCTCTCCATACAGTTGATGCACGAAGTTGATGCACGATCACTGATCGCCCCTCTCCCGTCGGACCGCCGCTCTCCCTCCTCTGGATGTCCCTCTCGGTGCTCCGACAGTCACCCGCACCCTCCCTCCGGCCAGAGATCTCCCCTTCCCCTCTCCTCCGGCTCATAGATTCACACAATAGGTAAATAAGCATATTTGTCAATGGATTCACACACAACAGTTCATTCCGTTCATACATTCATTGTTTTTAAGTTCAAGTTCAATGGGTGTTTGTTACCTGTTAATTTTTGATTCACTGTTTAGCCTATATTTGTTTCAAGTTCAATGGATTCCCTGTTTAGCTTATATTTGTTTAAATTTTTGTAACTATAGATTTGTTGGTATTGGGTTATTAGTATTTAAAAAATAAAAGTAATGATTATTTGTTATTGGGTTGTTGCCTATTCCGTGATTATATTAGTTTTCTCATTTTCTGTTAATTTTAATTGTCGAAACATAATTTGGAATATATTTTCAAATTTAGGGCAATTATATTGAATTTTTTTATTGTAATTTAAAATTTAGGGTAATATTTTGTTGAGGTATTTCGAAAAAAGTCTTCAAACAAAGTGGGAGCAAAAAATGGGTGAATATAAACATTAACATTTTTAGGGTTGAAAAATTGCAAAAAAAGTAAAAATAACCCTAAAAAATTGCCTTGGGGGCACCCGCCCCCGAACCCCCGACCTTTGTAAAAACAATTCGCACCTCTTGGTTGAAAATCTTGGGTCCGCCACTGACGATCAGGTATTTTTCTCTCGTTTCCCTCGTCTCTCCATAAGATTTATGGTTTTGTTATGGGATACTCATCGATATTCCCACAACTTTACGAATGAGTTTGATTCCATATATTGGGGATTCAATATATGAAATCAAACTTTTGGAAAATCACATTAGAATTACGAATTTGGAATTACGAATGAGTTTGAGTCCATCCCCTACAGCTTTACGAATGAGTTTGTCATATATTGGGGATGGAATCAAACCCTACAGCTTTACAAATGAGCTTGTCATATATTGGGGATGGAATCAAACTTTTGATTTTAAATTTTTTTCAAATTTTGCTTTGATTTTCAAAGAAGTAATATGACACACTCATTCGTAAAGCTGCAGGGGATAGGGAAATATCAACAAAGTTTGATTTTTAAAATTAGTTTATTTTCTTTCTTTATATTGCATTTTTGGTTTGTTCAATTGTAGTTTTAGTTCTCTCAATTTTTTAAAGTAGGGTGTAGGTGTAGGTTGGAATTGGGGATGGGGTTGGGGCAGGGGTTTTAAAAAGAACTGATTTTTATTAAAATTTGTTTGTGTCATTTTTTTATTTTTTTATTCTTCTAACATATTTAATAAAAAAAATTATTCTAGAGGTCATGTGCAAGGCACGTATTTAAGTAAAGAAAAAAAAATCTTATTTTTATCTAATTTCTTTAATATAAATAGCACCTAATTTTATGTGTGAAGTATGGTTTGTGTATAGTATTTTTCATTTCATGATAAAGAGGCTAAACCGATTGCACAAGATCACATCAAGTTGTGAACTCACGAGGTACAAATATTATTAATTGATGAATATTTACTTAAAACCATAAATTTATGAGCAGTATTTATATATTTTCTAATTAATATTTGTTTATAAGATGTGTAAAAACATTCGGTACTAGTGGACTCGCGAGGGATATGTGCGATAGTAGTGTTTTCCGTGAAGTTTTCAACTTTAAATCTTGTGTTCTTATGTGATTACTTTTATTTTTCACATTTATTAATTGCATCACCATTATGTAATAGAACTAATTAGTTTTATTCGATAAATTACAAGTTATTTCAATTAAGAACATGCGATTTCTTTACGATTGAGTAATGAAGTAAGAATTATTTAATTTGACTTAGAGCCCTAGCTATGCAGATACTTTTTCACTTCTAAATAGGCGTGGGAAATTTTGTAAGTTACCCATGAAAGGACCTCCATTATGAAGCATAAACTCCAACCATTTGAGACGTTACGGGGAGGGTCATTTTCTCATCTTTGTATCTTAAGTTTATTAATATTTAGTTTTGCCCAATACACTTATTGCGATACACATCTTAAGTTTTATGGTAAATCAAAAAGAACCCCATGAATGATCAAGTTATTATCAAATAGAAATCACGATGAATTATGTGTTTTAGTTACTTGATATGATGAATATGCTTAAATTTTCTTTTTATTCATCAAAAATGTGTTTAGAATATAGAAACCATAAATTTAGCATAAGTCGTGGTATAATTAGTTGCCATAAATAGACACCAATCATTATCGAAGATTACAGTTGCAACTTATTGTTAATGTGTGTTTTATCTTGTTTTATAGAATGTCACGATCGATTAACAAAGACTGGATGACTGAAGAGAATAAAGGCAGCTTGTCGTATTTAAAGGGCATTGAAGATTTTATTAAATTTGCGAAAGAGAACAATGACCAGTGGTTGACAACGATACCTAGTCCATGTTCGAAGTGTCGCAATAAATTGCGTCTGAAATCGAAAGAAGTAGAGAGACATTTGTGGAGGAATGGTATGCATCAATTGTATACTGTATGGTTTTTTCACGGTGAAAATACATATGTGAACACTATTGATCCCCCACTGGTAGAACAAGTTGAGGAGATCATAGTAGAAGAAAACATCGAGGAACAAGGTGTTGGGGTGGAAAATCTTGTTGATGTTTGTTACGGAGTGGATGGGGAACCTTATGTAGATGTTGAATGCGGTCAGTCGCGAGTTTCCAAAGAAGATCATGTCATAAATGACAAGTACATTGAATATAAGAGATTATCAGTTAAGAAATTATATCCTTCATGCGAGGGTCCTGAAACAACTCTTTCTTCAATTATACAATTTCACAACTTAAAGAAGAAATTTGGTTGGTCAGGAAATAGTGTCACGGCACTTTTGTCTATCTTAAAAAGGTGTCTCCCAAAAGGTAATACACTACTAGAAAAATATCCAAAGATGAAGAGTATGATGAAAGACTTGGGGATGAAGGCCAATTACATTCATGCATGAGTCAATAACCGTGTCTTATATTGGAAGGAGAATGAATATATGGATGAATGTCCCCAATGTGGAGAATCAAGGTATTCATTTGCTATGAGGAAAGGGGGAAGGATTACTAAAGAACCTAAAAAGGTGTTGAGACATTTCCCTTTGATTCCAAGGTTGTGAGATTTTATACTATTTCGTGGATAGCCCGAGAAATGACATGGCACCATAGGGCAACCACTTCATGGGATTACCAACGACATCCATGTGATCCGTCCCAATGGAGGAGTTTTAAATCAAAATGGCCTGAATTTTCTAAAGAAGGACGCAATGTTTGGCTCTCAATAGCAACCGATGGGTTTAATACTCGTGGCATTCAGTCTGCCAGTTATAGCTGTTAGCCTGTTATCACGATGCTGAATAATCTTTCACCTTCATTGTGCATGAAGAGCGAGTTTCAAATATTGTCTTTGTTAATACCTGGTCTAAAGGCATCGGGTCAAGACATCGACGTTTTTCTTCAGCCATTAGTTGATGAGTTGAAGGAATTATGGGAAGTAGGTGTTTCGGCTTATGACATGTATGAGATGCAGCCTTTTACATTGAAAGCTATGTTAATGTGGGGGATTCACGATTTCCCTGCATATGGGAATTTATCTGGGTGTATTACACATGGTTATAAAGCTTTCCCTGTTTGTGGGGACGATACTCCATCCATCTGGCTGGTACACAGTAATAAGATAGTTTATACAAACTATCGTATTTTCCTTGACATGGATCACCCTTTTCGAAAAGGTGGGAGTTTGGGGCTTAGGTCAACAGAGTATACACCTCCTCCACGTCGGTTGAATGGGGACGCACTTGTAAAGATGTTACGTTGCATCGAATATACACTGGGAAAGTCTCCAAAAGTTTCTAGTAATAAGCGAAAGATGGCTGATGCAAATGAGAATTGTAATGTTGAAGTTAAGGAGGCATGGTATAAAAGGTCAATTTTATTTGACTTGGAATATTGGAGTTCTCATAAAATTTGACATGTTCTTGATGTGATGCACATTGAGAAGAATGTTGCAGAGAATTTAATAAGTACAATCCTCGATGATAAAATGAAAACTAAAGATACAATAAATGCGCGGAAGGATATGAAAGACTTGGGCATACATAGTGGTCAATGGATGCGAGAAGATGAGCAAACCGGGAAAGGGATGAAACCGAAAGCATCATTTATATTGGATAAAGAAGAGAAACGACAGTTTTGTCAAATTTTGAAAGACTTAAAGTTACCTTCCAGCTTTTCGTCCAACCTGAGCAATATCGTCACCCTTAACCCACCTGGTTTGCACTCAATGAAGTCACATGACTATCACGTTATTATAGAGTATTTATTGCCCGTATTACTTCAGCATTCATTTTCGAAATACAAAGATTTGCGAAGAGCTATTAAACAGTTGAGCTTATTTTTTAAAATATTATGCTCAAAAGTCTTAATTCGTGAGGATATGCAAAGGGCCAAGTTTATGGTTTCAGAGGCATTGTGTGTGTTGGAGAAGCACTTTTCGCCGGCATTTTTTGATATTGGTATCCACCTTACTGTTCATTTAGCCGATGAAGCATTGGCTTGTGGTCCTATAACACATTGGATGTATCCGTTTGAACGGTAAACTCTTTATATTAATTTTTATTTTCACACAAACACAAACACAAGCACAAACATAAGCATATACGTATAGATCATTGTTAGAATATGTCATATATACTTTTTTCTTATTCACATGAATAGGAAGATGCAGGATTTTAAAGATATACCTAGCAATAAGCGATACATTGAAGGTTCAATTGCGGAGTCCTATGTTACTGCTGAATCTGTTAGGTATTGCATGGAGTACATGCCTAATTCTCTTGACAGAAACCACAAACGTACTCGTGAAGCGTTTCTAAATGAAGATGGAGAGTTTTCTGATGGAGGACCGTTGTTAGATGACAAGATTGTGATGTTGGAACCTAAACAGTTTCAACAAATACGTCGATGGGTCCTATTTCGACTTGACGTTGATGGTCTTGAAGAATTCTACAGGTTTGAGCAATTTAATAAGTAATTATCGAAATTCATATTTAAATACTAATACACAAACTTATGTGAATAAATTACAATGAGTATAAAACGTTACTAAAATCCACTTGGCGTGGTAAAGGAAATGGGAGATAATTAACAGAAGTAAAGATGCAAACTTCTTTCATTCTGTGGTTATATGATAAGGTGATCTTGATTTTACGAGTATATTAAGTTATATTCTTTATTATCCAGATTCACTTTATAGCTATAATTTTATTTTTATTGCGCAACTGGTCACTTCTGGATAGACAGAGACAAATGCTATGTTGTGGCGGTTAGTACAAGGGCCAAAACACAAGGTTAAAACATATAAAAAATACCGCACCAATGGCTTTGTATTCTCTCCCAAGTATCACGATGATACTCTTGTGACACAAGACAGTGGTGTTTGCATGAAGGCTTGGACTCAATTTAGGGCAAGGAAAAGTGATAAAAATCTTAAAGATGCTTGGACAATGTATTACGGAGTTATCAGGAAAATAATTGAGTTGGACTATACGCTATTTAAGGAGGTAGTGTTTTATTGTGATTGGGTGAGGGTGGAGGACAAGATCAATGGTTGTAAACATTTTCCAGACTCCAATTTGGTAATTCTTAATTTTGATAAGTTCAAGAGTACCAATAATGAGATTGATGAGCCTACAATTCTCGCTTCTGATGCCAAGCAAGTCTTCTACTCAAAAGATCTTAACACTCCTAATTGGTGGGTTGTTATACATTACCCGAAGAGATTAACTAGTGGAGTAGACGAGCTAGAGATACCAACTGTGTTCCAATCTACTCTTGAAGATGAACCTCATTTGGAGAACCTGCTAAAGCAATATGACAAAGTCAAGCTATTGTTTTTTCACTAGTTTTTAATGTGTTTTTGTTGGTGAATTGTAACATTTTTAATTCAATCGAGTGGTATTTTCGCATAAGTTGTTGATATGTTTTTATCAGCTTAGACTGATCCTTTAAATTCAAATGTTCTTGCCATAATTATTGTCTTTATATCATGATTAGTAATATGCTAATAAGGAGAAATGATGCATTAATTATTATATGCTTTTAATCCAATAAGTATACTATTTATCTTTTATTTTACTATAATATTACCATCGAACTAATGTTTTGTTTTGAAATTTAGGAAATTTAAATGTCATCAGGCACAGGCTTAGCACAACCTTCCTCCTCAATGGCCAAAACCCTAAATGAGAAAATCAAAGTCATTGTTGAAGATGACGGGTCTATAGTCGGTGATAATGCAAAGTTGTGGAGTTCTCGTACCGGGGATTTTGTGAGAGCTAATTGCCCGATTCACTTCTCGGACTGGAGGCACGTGCCAAAGAAATGTAAAAATGATGTTTGGAATGCTTTGATGGTAAATATGATCTTATACTTCATATCTTCATTTTTTAATTTTCTTTTCTATTTTTATTCTTTTGCTATTTATTATTCTTTTAATTATTTTTGTTTTGCTTAATGATAACAGAGAGAATTTGATCTTAATGTTCCCCAAGAAGTGGCTCGCCCATTAGTGGAGAAGACATGGTCCCAAAAATTCAGGACTTTCAAAAATACATTGCGATCTCATTTGCAGGATGATGGCGCTGAGCCTGAAGGTGTTGACCCTGAAATATGGAAGAAATTTAGAGAAATGGAAATTGGTGAGAAAAAGAGTCAACAAAAACTAAAAAATGTTGAGAACCGCTCAAAGCTGAAGTATACCCATTGTTCCAGTTGTCGTACATATGCCCAAAAGAAATACTTGTCGGTGTGTATCATTTTTTTTTTACTTTTAACATTAAAAATGTTCTTAGCTAATTTGTTAATTTTAACAATGTACAACAAAAAACTAAGCCTGAGGTACAAATTGGGAGGGTAGACAATTGGTTGTCAGGACATATACGTAGTGATAAAACTGTGTTGGAGAGTGCCAAAAGTTTCTATGTGAGTATAATATTTTTATTGTTGAAAATTTTAATTTTTAGTTGAACTTTTATAAAATGATTAACATATTTATTTATAATAATATAGGAGGAAGTGAAGGATGCGGAAGAGAAAAGAAAAGCCATAAGTATGATTGGAGAGGGTAGTAGCGATACTTTTGAGAATTATGACAACGATGTGTTAACATAAGTGTTTGGAAGGGATGTTAAAGGCCGAATGCGTGGAGTGGGGTCCTACATCTCGGAGAAACAATTAATTCACACGGGGGTGGCGAAGGCAAAATTTGTACAACATTTGAAAGGAAATGAAGAAATTGCCTCGATGAAGAATGAGATCTCTAATGTTCACTCACAGTTGAAAGAGGTTACTAGTATGGTGCATATGTTTATGTCAAAATTCGAAAATGGAAAGGAGAGCTCCCCTGTAGGGGTGACTCCACATAGCGAGTTTAATTCCACTTCAGATCATCGTCCTATCACTTTATCTCAAAATTTGAGTAATCTTGTCAACACTCCCTCTCCCCACTCTCAATCCCACTCATATTCCTAACCCCCCTCCTTTAAAAAAATCCCCCTTCATTGTTCTTGATAGGTTTGGTGCAGAATTGGCAAAGGGACATGTTGGGATACATAATGGTGACATGTGTCACTTCAAATGCCTTGGACTTGGGGAAAAGGTAGTTTGGGTTGAAACATTGGTTCAACCTGACACTTCTCTATATAATGCTCCTCAAAATGGTTTTGAAACTTTGGCAAGCTTTTCATATGGAGGATTTGTTATTTGGATGGAAAGTTGGTTGAAGTATGTTTAGAAAGTTTATCTTAGTTTGGCACATTTTAGTGTAGGAAATATACTTTTGGATTAATGTTTTCGTTGATTGTTCTTAAATTTTAGTGTAGGAAAGATACTTTTGGATTAATGATTTGGATGATAGTTATTAAATTTTACGTATGTTTGTTTTTCTCATGAATCTCGCTTGCTATGTTGGGTTAATGATTTAGATGACAATTGTTAAATTTTATATATGCTTGTTTTTCTCATTAATATCGCTTGCTATGTTAGGTAAAACATTTTTAACTCAGCCAATGCAATGTTTTATCTTTGCATTGCCGGTCCCAAGCCCATATAAAGGAGGAGGGGAGAGGTCATTGGTTCCGTAAAGGTCTAATTCATTTTTTGTTCTCCTGCAGAATGACCATATATTGGTGATTGAATTGAAGATTCCAACTCGCCCCCTTGTTATTGTTTTGCGGAGGTATTTAACATTCTAAACTTTTGATATCAGGGTTTGATGATATCATTTATGTTATTAGCCTATGAATTTTCTTTTATGCTACTTAATTTCAAATTTAGCGTACTGCAAGCCTGTAATTTCTGCACATGTGTGTTCAGAATTTTAAAAAAGAACAACACAAAAGGAACGGGTGTGATTTCTGCATACATATCAAATAATCACCTTATTTAATTAGGTAATGTAACAAGGAGGGGACAATATGCTATATATTCATAGTCGTTCAGGTTTCAAAGGAATAAGGACATCAAGACCTATGATTTCTCTTTCTGTTCGACTCACAAATGATAGTTTATTTGATGTATGTTTGTTCATATATGAGAAATAAATTGAAATTTACGTAGTTTGTTGATGTGTGTATCTCGTTTATTTATTTGATGGCTGTTATTTGCCAAAAAAAAGTGTTACATTACAACATTTCAAATCTAAGACATGGTTGAAAAATGTTGGTATAACAATCACTTATAACCTTAAACGCAGTTGTAACAATCAGTAATGACCATCATTTCTATATCTTCTCAGCTTCACAAATGTCTTAAGCTGCTTCAATTATGCAGGTTGTTAATCTACAAGAACAACTAGCTTCTCTAAAGGAACAATCAGGCCAAAGTTTGGGCAGTGATTCTAGTAATGCAAACCCAAATGATAGATCCTATGGAAACATTCCATCTTATCCACAAGATGCTCAAAGTTGGATACACTCACAAAGTTCAGGCATGATGGCACCTTAAAATAACCAATACCTAACCACAGGTAACATGGGAAACTTGCCATTTGGGGAAACTGAGCACATAAATATGAACACTGGTGGAAATTACGAAAACACAGTCCTCTCGGAAGTAAATTGTCGGCGATTCTAGGTGAGCTGCACTTTCTACGCACGCAAGTGAGGGATTTGTGTCCGTTCATATCGAGTTTTCTGTGGGGTTAAGCCGGAAACTAAATGGATCAATCATACCTTCCGAACGTGAGCTTAATCATTACTGTTTATTTTTGAACATTTCGTTTGGTAAATTGCTATTGTTCAACTAAAGTGTTCAAATTTACTTCGAGCTGCAATTTTACTATCATAACTATAAAGTGCTTCATAGTTCTTTTCCAGTCGTATAAAAGAGTTGGTGTAATTACGACTTTCAACTTCCCTTATGCTGTCCTTGGTGAGCACCCAACCCTCGGTTAATGGTCAAAGAAGCATGGACCCGTTTTACACTGAACTAAAATTGTTCTTTGCATTTATTGATTATGTGACAAAAAGGTCGATTTTGTAACAAAGTACATAGTTCAAGTGAGTTTGTCATGTTTAAAAATATAGGGGGTGGGAGTATACAAGATAAACAAACGAAGAAATATAACGGAAAAGGTAAGAAGATTTTTTTACAATTTCCTATAGTTTTCAATAATCAGACTGTAATTTCTCTATCTATATTCTTCATTTAAGGACTTGGCAGATGTTTTTAGCTATCCTTGTTATTCACTCGGCCCGGATTTTCCTGCTGAGCAAAAATGACCAGTTGGGCCTCTTGTTGTTGTGGGCATTAGAGATGGTGTTCTTATTTCATACTCGGTGGTTCTTGGAAATGTCTTTTTGAAGTTTGTTGATATCGTTGGCTTTGGTCTCTATTTCGTGTTGTAGCCTTGTAGGTCTCGTGCGGCAGCCGTAACTGTGTTTTTCTCTCATTTGTTAGTTCAGTTTATGAGTTTGAAGACCATCACTGGATGTGCCAAATTTAAAGGGGTCCTTGTAATCAGTAATTCGTACTTATTGAGACCAAGGGTTTCATTTTATAATATCAATATTTTTATCGATCTTTATCCAACAAAATTGCCATGTTCATTTTCTGATCCAGGGATTATGATAAAGCAACTACTAAAGGCAACGGGCGGGAAGCGATCACCAATATCGAGCCTAGTTCCTGTATAGGCGAAGTAAATTTGGATGCCAATGATGTGGAGGTATTGGTTTAACTTTAATTTGGATATTCAATTTAGTTTCGAGTTTTAATGTTTTTTAGGGATCCAGATTGGTGAATTCAGTAACAAAATTGCATAGTTAATGTCAATTGTTTGAATAACAGAGTGCCAATTCGTTCCGGTAGCTACAACTTTATAAATAAAATTACTAATCTGGGATTCTGGCAAGACAACAAACCAAAAGACTATGAGGTTTTATTTGATCTTCTTGTTCCCATTCTAACTGATAAGAATACACAAATTCTTTGTGAATTTATATGTTGAGTGGATTTCCTAATTGTATGGGTGCAGGTAGTGGCCACAATCTTGATTTGAACCTTTGGATTTCGCGCCCTTTAAATGGTCCAAATGGAAATTTTCATTTTGCAGATTATCAATTGGCCGACCCAAAAAGACTAAAGGTGAATTTCTAGGATTTTCATTTACTCCAATTCGTTTTGCAAAATTACAAGAACTCCCATAAATATTCTGATTAAATGTAATCACTACATTATATTGGTCACTTTCATAAATTCTTGAGAAAATATATAGCAGTATCAATCCTCTTTTCTGCAAATCAAATTCTTTGTAATTCTTTTATAGTTGCTGATAGTTGGTGGCTCAAAATTCAGCCTTTTGCTATATTACAGGTTGGGAGTGTTGCTTCTGCTCCTATGGGTGGACAAACACCCTATGACCGAACAATGAAATCAAAGCACCTTCCCATTTATCATGGTTGCGATATTGTTGTCACTTTTCTACGAGGCGGTGCTCACATATTTTTTGGTGCAAGCTTTTCAAGTGTTGACAACTACTAGATCAATGTTGGTTCTGCAATTACATCTCCTACTTTTTCTTCTACAAGTTGTTCTGCTTATGTTTGGCATGATATCAGCAAGGATCACACTGTATTGAAGATAATTCATTTTCTTCCTCCTGTTGTTCTTAGTAGTCAAGTGAAAGCCAACTGTTCATCATGGGAATGTACAATCGCAGAGAGGTATGTTACTAATGTTATTATCACGGAATAACTGCATAGTTGTTTTCTATTTTAAACATTTTATTTTTTGTGCAGATTTTGGTGGAGTCTTTTAATGGGAGTTGATTGGTGGGATGTTAGTGGTTGTATACAGAGTGCTATTGAGGATGGAATTAGTAAGAACTCCCAAGTATGGTTTATTAGTGTGATTTATGATACAGTGTTGTAGGCTTCTTCTTAGGCAATGTTGCATCATATAACTGAGGCGGGAAGTACAAAATTAATAGTTCAGTACGTAATAATGACATGCAATATAAAAAGAGTTAAAGAACTTGGTTTATCTTTTTTTTAATCTTTGTTATTTTAGCTAGATGTTATTGAAGTGTCATATTGTTTCATAGTTTGTATGAAGTTTATTATTTTATACTTCAAAAAATTTAAATTAATTATTTGTTTTAGATAAAGATTCGCCTGTCAAATAATATTATATTTTATAATCTCAATATGTTGTAGATGGCCATATGTTTATTCACACAAATACATTTGCTTCTAATTATTATAATACTAGAACTTGTCAGTGCCCGCGCATCGGATAGGCTAAAATCTAGTTACATATATTTATGTGTATATTTCTTGAAAACTGTTAATTTCTGAAATAAAGGGAACGATCTCTCAAATGGCTCCCTAAACTCCACATTAGATACATATTAAATGAATAATAGGACCCAAATTATTATCTCACCTAATGGAAAAGATGAGGCTGCCTCGATTTGTTAAGTTTGATATTGAATAACATTTTACTGAATCCATTTTTGTAGGTCAAGTTCGATGTTGATCCAAACACCAAGAAGACGGTTTTATCCCCCATGGGTAGCAGTTGAAGAGACTTCAAAACACAACTCACTAGACTTTTTTGAGGTACAAGTAACTGAAAATTGCATTATGAATTAAACTCAACATAGCATTATGAATATATTGATTACCAATGACACTCATTCACATGATATATCATTTTGCATTTCTTTTGGTGCTTTGAGATGCTTATAAGGAGAATACGCTAAAACTTTCAGATGGAACGACCAACTGGTGTGATGAAACAGTTTGAAGCATTGTGGCATATCTTAGAACTCACTGATAGGGAAGTGTTTGCTCACCTGTGATATATAGGTGCTAAAATCCTTCATTTTTCCTTTCGGATGCTACTGATACTCTTCTGTCGAGAATTATCTTTCAATGAGGCACTTTGTATGTGGATGATGATGTGGGCTGCTGATTTTGATGAATCCATGGCTTGTATTTTAAAGGTACACTGCCCAAAAATACTAGTAAGACATGTCCCTGTGGCATCAGGTGCATAAAGAGGATAAGAGAGTATTGAAAATGATAACAGTGGTCCAAAGGGTAGCTTACAATCGAAGAATGAAAATGTAGAGCGTGTCGTCTCTGATAACAATGGCATAAGATCAGCACCAACCCATCCCTTTTGTGGCTTGACAAAGAGTTTCTGGTAAAAAATGATCATTTTCAGATATGCACTATTGTATCGTCAACCAAGAATGGCGATAATGAGTTATCGGTTTTTTGTGTAGCGACAATTCTCTTCATGAACCGTCAGAAAATTATCAGAGAAACCCGTTCAATTGATGATCTGATCAAGATCTTCAATGATAATATGCTTAAGATCAGGGTCAAGAGATGCGTACATACAACCATTAAACTCTGAAAGAAGTACTTCTACAAGGTCTGTGAAGTGGAAAAATTTGCTTTGCTTTGCTTAGTTCCTGATCATTGATACTTCTTTCAGCTTAGGAGAACATCACGTCGTCTTCTTTTGTCTTATATATGGAGAGAATTTTGTATGGACAGTTTTTTTTGCTCTTGTATAAATGATATCTCTTAGGAGAAACATATAGTTAAAGCCAATGGAAATTATATATGTTCTCCATAATTTTTCGAACCTAGGTCACCTGATAATGCTGCTCCGGGAGACGTGATCTGGATTAAAGATTATGTGTTCTTCTGCCTATGGAGACCTGATCTGGTTCTCCTTTTTATTTTCCTTTTTATATTTGGTTTTATTTTGATCTCTTTATCATTGACCAACCCTTCAATCTTAAGTTATCGATGAGATGATGGACATGCACAGTTTTAATTTTGAGCTTCTCATCAATGATATTTTTTAATAAGGTTGATGAGGGTTGTTCCAATGGATAGTTATGGTATTAGGGATAAAGTGCTGGGGGAACGAAGCAATAATGCTCGAGATGAAGACAAGGGGGCTATGAATGTAGTTGTGCCTAAGGATCAAGGTTTAGGTTTATGTGAGGTTGAAGAATCAAAGACAAATGGGGTAGCTGAACAAATAAAAAGTGGATCAGATGGGGTGAACAATGTCTCCGCTGGCTAAGAAATATTGCAGCCTCAAGGGTCTGGGATACATTGGGAGAGGTTTCTCCCTAAGAGGTCATTGAAGGTTCTGTAGGTGGAATATGATGATTCGATGCGCCATGTTGTTGGTGCTTTATTCAGAACTGCAGCTATGAAGTTACCGTTGTGGCAAATGGTCTCCAAGCATGGAGAATCTTGGAAGATATGACTAACCACATTGATCTCATCCTAACTGAGGTAGTCATGCCTATTCTATCTGGAATTGGTCTTTTATGCTAGATTATGAGCCACAAAACTTTGAAAAATATTCCTGTGATCATGATGACACCTCATGATTCTATGGGATTAGTTTTTAGGTGCCCGTCAAAGGGTGCGGTTGTGTTTTTAGTGAAACCTACTCGAAAAAATGAATTTAAAAACCTTTGGCAGCATATCTGTAGGAGATGCCACAGTTCCAGTGGGAGTGGGAGTGAGAGTGGCACACATAGTAAAATATCTACAAAGTCAAAACGTAATTCTGAATTTGAAAACAATGCTAGCAGCAGTGATGAGCTTCTAAAGTTGACAGGTCAAAATCATCATGGCATCAATTGGCTGATAGTCCTGATAGAACTTGTGTCCAGGTTGCATTTAGCATCCAGAGGGTACATGTTAATGAGAAAGAGCTCCAAGAACAAGATGAGAAGCTTGACAATGTTTCCATAGGGAAAAACTTGGAAATATGCATGTCTAGAAATCCAAATGTGCATCTTGAATATTAACATAACGTTTCAACGTACCCAACACAATATAAATTGTCAGAGGTAGAAAGTCTTCCTTCCGAGATAGAACTGAGGGAACACAAAAGTGATGATATGAGTGGTAAACAAAAGGACTTTCCTGTAGATTCAAACAGTGCAATTGTCAGTTGTACAAATCCAAGGGCGAAAAACAAAGCTGACGAGGCTCCTAATGATCTTTCTTTTGTCTCACACATTAAAGATAAAGCTACTTGTCGTTTTAAAGAATTGCCACATCTTGAGTTAACTTTAAAAAGGCTTAGAGAAGTGGAGAATGTTGGAACACCTGTGCATGATGACCGCAATGTTTTGAGACATTCAGATTCGTTCGCATCCTCAAAATACAACACTGCCTCTTCTACATCTTAGGCTCCCACAGGGAATGTTGGTAGTTGTTCTCCACCAGATAACAACTCGGATGCTATGAAGACATAAATAATTCACAATTCGAATGATACTCCTCCAAATCAGCAGTCTAATGGGAATGGAAACAATAATGATATGGCCTCCACTGCTAAATTTGATGCTTTGACTGACAAGTCAAAGTCCATTTCAGCATTTAAGCGGTCCCATTTCATCGCATTTCAACCTGTGCAAAATGGTCATGATTTTACTACTCAGCTATTAGTTCCCGGGAAAGCTGATGATGTCAGTTACGACAGATCAAGGTTCAAATTAACAAGTCCAAGTACAACACCACCACCACCATTACCACCACCATCACCACCATGTCCACAAGATGAAGGATCAATCTCAATTGGACGATGATGATCAGGCTATGAAGAACATGGAAATAGTTGCTTTCCATTGCGAATCATCAGATATGCTTAGTGGGTCCGTTGAAGGTAACGATGGATATTACAGTGCGAATGGGAGTGGTTCACGAAGTAAGCATGGGCCAAAATCTAAAATTAATCATGAAGACGATGAGGAAAGCGGTCGGGTATTCCTACTTCATGCAATTGGGAAATTAACTGTATGGTATTTTTTATATAATGATGAGATCTTGAGTGAAATAAATTTTTATTACTATCATTATAAGATACGACTTTGTTTTTCTCATTTCTCCATCCTCACCCACACTTCATTTTCTGCCCAGGCATTGTTGGAGATCCAAGAGAGAATAATGGGCTTAAGAAGCAGAAGAAATATGACCCCAGAGTACTCTTGAGGCGTCCTTTTACAAGAAGGTAAATTCCTATTCTCTTATATGCACTCCTCGTAAGATAATAAGAAATTAGTCTTCTTGTTTTAACTAACCGCATCCTAATCGGAATCTCGGTTGGCCTAAGTGACTAGTATACGTTGCTTTTTAGGATTAAAAATGGGTCGGGGGACTTAAAACAACAACCTAACGACCTGGATTTGTTTACAAACACATCAAACGATACAAAAGTAAATATTGCCATATGTTATGTCTCGATTATTCTCCAATAAAATTACATGTGTGTCAATGGCATGAGAATGTACTAGTTTTTTGTGTTATTTACTCATTTATGATTACACATTTACTAATGTTGATTTTGTTCAACAGGTTCTTATTGGAAAATATCAAGATTAATTTTGGGAGAATGAAGTCCACATTTGCAAGGAATATAATGAAGACTACTTTTGGGAGAATAATATGTGTAGAACTTTAATGATGTTAGACTTCGTTTCAATTTTGTGGTTAAAAGCTAGATTGTTTATCTTGTACTACATTTTGTTTTGGGAATTTTAATGGTTATGAATGAAATATAGTTTTAGATTGGTTTAATATCATTGAAATTTAGTGTCATTCATTTTTTCACGTGTGTTTTAGAATAATGTTTTGAGTGAAATATGTGGGCATTGGTTATGCATTGCCATTAGTTTAACATGCGAGTTATTACTAGTGTATTCGTATCAATTTGTTTAATGAAAAACTAATATTTTTTTAAAAATATAATGATATTGTTAACAGACTTTAACTGTTAGAAATAAAAACATCCGTTACAAATATATGACACTCCCAATCCGTTACAATGTATTTTGTAATGGTTTTATCTGTTAAAAATTCTATATTTGTAACGGGTCAAAACCATTATAATTTACTAAATCCGTTACTAATATATGTGATGTGTACTAACGCCAATTTCGTTACAAAAAAAAATTGCAACGGTTTTAATCCATTACAAATATTAAATTTGTAACGGATTTTGTCCGTCACAAATTTCGTTAGTAAAATAAATAACGCCAATTTTCTAACGGATTTAATCCGTTACAAATATTTTTGTAACGGTTTTTGGCCGTTACAATTGAGTTGTTTTGGTGTAGTGCAACCTTGGGTGACCTAATGAATAACTTCCCACATGGATCATGAAGACGTCAACTATTGTCTGACTGCGAGGCAACTAGTAACATCGGCCATGGTTGACCTTACTGGGGACGAGACCGCTGGTTGTCAATCTAAGGCCCTTCTAACCTCTGCCATCTCCCTAGCCGAGGTTGATGTCTCTGTGCTGTTGGGTACATATATGGCATATCAAACCCCAAATATAGTCCTCATTCCTAGCTTGCTCCATGTGCTTATCTAAATAGGTCAGGGCCTTATCATACCCATCCATCCAAACAGCTTTGGGTTGCTTAAGGAAATGGAAGGTACGACAGTCCACATTATCTTAAAGTTTCCTTACCAGAGTTTTCTTGGTTCTCTCCTCATCAATAGTTGGCGAAACAACAACACTCTGTCTGGAATGTTGGCCAGGTTTATTTTTCTTTTACTGTAAGGCCTCCAACTCATCCAACAACCTGACATTCACAGTCTCCAAGAATGAAACACCTTCATCTGGACCAGTGGTGGTTGATTTCTTTAAACTGTCCAGTTCATTCCTCAATGCATTATTTTCCTTCTCCAATATGGTAATAATTGACCGAGCATTCTTTAATTCTTGGGTCAAGGCCAATTCTTTCTTATTCTGGGCAGAAGTGATGGATTGTAATTTTCTATCAATGCCCAAACCTTCACTCAAAGCCTTATATTTGGCCTCGTAGTCAGAATGAAGTAGTGCCTCAGAAAGTTAATAATCTTCCTGTATCTTCTCGTAGTAACCAGCATTATAGGCTACTGCTCTGTCCAAGAAGCAATGAAGATGGATGTAAGACTCCTTCACTCAGTCGTAGACATCTGAGCTAAGAAACCCTGCTATATCTTCCTCGGTCAAGGGAATATGACTACCTTCTAGAATATTTCTACATCACCTAAAAAGGTCAGATTCAACATAAACTATGGCTTTTTCCTGGCATCAAACTACAAAATCACAAATATGAGTTTATGGGGAAAATCCATAGACAACATACAAAATAACAACAAACAAGAAGTCAAAATCATTCAAAGTCAGAAATAATTGAGAAAAAAATATGTTCTTTCATTGATCAAGTCATCAATACAGAGTTGGGTACATCAGAAAGAACGAAAAAAGATGAAATGGAAACTACATAAAAAAAGGGCAAAAGAAATTGGATAAAAGGAGCTAAACCTTCTCCTTGTCATTAGCCTGGTCCTGGCTAGCAGCTGGTAAGTCAAAAATAGTAGTTGGCACCACTGAAGGATCAATAGGCACCATTAAGGAGTATCCAAACCATTCTCCATTATCAAACTCTTCATCCAACTTAAGAGAAGTGCCTGAGTTATGCCTTTGAGAAATCTCAGAGTTTGCCTCAATGCCGACCACCTTCAATGCCTCCGACCACTCTTCATTGAAGTATAACTTCTTGGCATATTCAATTTGGGTAGAAGTTGTGAAAAATGCCTTCTCCCAACCCTTGTCAAAAGATGCATCCTTATCTTTCTTGCTTTTGACCTTCAAGGAGGACTAATAACTTTATCCTTAGCAGCTTTAGCTAAGTTCTTAGTCTCTTTCAGCTTGTCTTTAACAACTTTGGCCCTATATGCAAACTCCTTCAGTTTGTTCTCAATAACTTGGTCTTTCTCATCAGCAACTTTTATCTTATCTTTTGCTGTAATCACCCTGTTCAAAGCTTTCTGCATCTTATCATCCCAGAGTTTTTGCCTCGCTGCGAAAGCTTCCTGGGAATCCTTCAAGGACTGCCTCAGACCTTCAAAGGCCTCTTCTACCGCACTTGGGGAATATCTCAACTGATCTTCCTTCTCCATAACTTGATTAAAATCAATAAAAAACTGTAAAAGAATAAACACACAATAACAGAAGAGGTTCAGCAAAATATAGAGAAATAAAAGACGGACAACCTTGTTCTGGCAAGACCTTTTAGTCAGCCTTGTTCTAGGCATGGGAACTGATGCTGCTCTATCGGATGGAAGAGTTCTAGCCTTGATTAAACCCATGTCCAACGGCCATAGAAATTGACCCAATATCACCCAGGTCAGCTTGAATCTTTTCAACCAACTCTTGTTAGTCAACTTGAACTTTCTTTTACTGCTTTTGAGGATCGGGCAAGACTTTCTTCAACCTCTTATACTGAGACTCAGTAGCTTAAATATCTTCAACATTAAGAACTTGAGGCCTCTTTTCAATTGCTTGATACCTCTTGCCAGTGTTAGCACTCTTCTTGGCAGGGGGAAATAATGGCCCACTCTGCAAATTGGGGATCTTTCTTTAACCCATATCGACTGAAGGGGAAATAAGGATATTAGATATATCAAAAGACTCAAAGGATGAAAAAATTCCTCCTTGGATGAATTCAGCCCTAGATGATTTTGTAACTGAGGAAGTAGATACATGTTCTTCTTTTAAGTTGATGGAAAGCAATGCAAGGGATGGCCGAGCAACAAAAGAGGAAATTGAGCTTTTGTGCTCTAACAATACTAATGCATCTCTTGGGAGTTTTGCTCTAACTCTTTGATTAAGATCCCACATAAATTTAAGGTCTGTAAGGTTGACTTCTTCCTCACTGGGACACTTTTTCTTACTCTCTTATGCAAAATAATACAAAGTAAGAAAGTTAGTCGACAAGTCTGAAAATTGATAATAAACAAAAAAAATTAAGAGGAAAGTTATAACCTATGTCATGCCCTTTTTGTTGGCATCTGGGTCCAGTGTAGGATACACCCACAGGAAGTGGGCATATATCCAATTCTTGACAACCAAACCATAATCCCAATGATATTTATTAGAACCTGGCATATTAACTACAAAAGCCCTATTGACTTGTCTAGTCTTTAAATAATAGGGTACTCTTTATAATGGTCCCCCAGGTGTAACAAAACATCAACCCGGGGATCCAAATATGTGTCTCATAAATCTCATTCAGCCTATGCACTCCATTTACCACCCTTCAAGTGTTTGGTTCTATCATAGCAGGAATTACGTCAAAATGATGACAAAATTGAAGAAAAAATGGATTTGAGAGAAAAGTGATGTCACACTCAGCAATAAATAAAGTAGGAATCCGGTGACCCTCAAGAAGATAATACATGTACATTAGACCATGTGAAATCTCTAAACCTACCAAATACGAAATCTTTCTCTTTTCCCTAAACTCCTCTTATGAACCCTCATCCACAAAGTAAACCATGGTCAAAACAAAGAAAGAGATAAAGAAAGCTTATAGGAATCTAAAGACAACAACAAAGATGGAGAAATGGGTTGAAGAAAAGACAGTGATGGGTAGTAGTTATCAAGAAGTTGCAAAACGAAAACTCGAGAATAAGGAGAAACTATAAGTGCAAAAAGTTTGAGGTGAAAAGAAAAGGAGGGAAACTTCTACCTATTTATAGGTTGCCTCAATAATAGGGATGAAATGATTAAACTGTACGAATGATTGAACTATCATTGACTGTACATTTTCCAAAGCGAAACAATACTAGCGTACCATTTAGCAGTTCGAAATTTTTTGAATTATTTACAAAAATGTCATTACCAACAGTACTATTGGTGAAATTCTACAAGTCTAGGAGGACGGCTCCCGCCCATCCATCAGACATTATGTCGAGCAATATTTTGAATGAAACACTCCATACTTTCAATTAATCATCAAGCATGAAGTACTGGGAGCTTATACTGTATGTAAAAATTACTCTCTTACGTAGACTAATGATAAATATACACATTGTTGATACCAAAATTAGTATGCTGATATAGACGAATCATAAGAAGACATGTGTCGATATACATGGAACAATAACGAGGAAGTTTATTTCCCCGACCAACTATAACGCTCCGAGGAAAATCCAATGCTCCGAGGAACTCCAATGCTCCGAGGAACTCCTGAACGACGAGCAACCAAGTCGGTCTGAGCTGCATCTCGGCCACAGCATTGATTGCCAGATAATCAACAGTTCAACTATTCATTGAATGCTTATCATACAGACGTATATTCTTAAAGGGCATTAATTGTTTACCCTTTCACATGTACATCCTAAGGGCTATAAATACATTGTATCACCCTCATTCTAGGGGACCGGATTTTCTTGATAGAACTACATATCGAGAATTCCAAAACACCTGGCAATAACAGAAACAGTGGACGTAGGCCATTCTTATAAGGCTGAACCACTTTAAAATTCTTTGTCTCATTTATATTTATCTGTGATTAAATAATTAGAAGCAATATAATTTTTTACATCAACACACATGTTCTCCTACGTGTCCATCCAACTATCTTGGTTGGCATCAGGGATACCTATTCGGCTAGAAGGCCGAACAACTCTAGAATATGAACCATCAAGAAAAGAAAAGTTTACTCTAATGGAATGGCGACCAGCACTGAATTGCAAGAGTCTCATTTATTATACACAGATGTAAGTGTCTAGATATATAAAGGCATTCCATCTCTAGGTTTCACAC
Source organism: Sambucus nigra (assembly GCA_949130495.1). Classification (NCBI taxonomy): domain Eukaryota; kingdom Viridiplantae; phylum Streptophyta; class Magnoliopsida; order Dipsacales; family Adoxaceae; genus Sambucus; species Sambucus nigra. Next base: position 152,205,439 of record OX422208.1, read on the forward strand.
TATTATAAATACATAATAGTCCCTCAGCTCAAAGGACTATTTAATAAATCATATGCACATCGTACTGAGCTATTGTAACCCTACAAAATAATATCAACAGTGGATGTAGGATTTCTTGATAGCTGAACCACTTTAAAAATATTGTCTCTTGTGTGTTTGATTAGATTAACTTACTATATTTTATTTGTGATTACAAATCTAGATTAAGTCCATTTTTAGACATCAACAACATGAGAATTATATATATATAAGTATGTTGGTTGACTGTTCAGATAGTTAATAGTTATAAACGGTTGTACTTGTTGGGTTAACCAACTGCTCAAACGGATTTTAACGGTTGTACATGAAAGGGATTTTTATATGCCCAAGCCCGAATGACGCGACCACAAATGTGTCAAGTGTGCATGTTATTTAGGCTCAAGTGCAAGCCTGTCACTCAAGTAATAATCCGATAAGTTAGGTATCGATCCTCAGGGAAACATGGCGAACAGATTCGTAACGACGTTGGAAAGATAAGGGTAACCTAGCTCTGACTCTAAAAATAAGAAAAAGGTGATTTGGATTACTAAATAACTACAACTAAATGCAAGATTTGAGGATACTTAACTAATGAGACTACGAATAAATGAAATGCAACTATTCTAATTAAATGGAAGGTTGATGATAACTAGATTAAAACTTTAACTATAAAATGAGAACGATAGGTCGGGTTACAATCCCCCACACCCTAGTAATTCACTTCGTAGGATACTAGCTTCGAAATTAGAACTTTAAATGAATCTAATCTTTAGGACTCATAAGTATTACATATATGAGGGATCGTAGCCCGCACAGTTTATAAGAAAAGGACGAGTAAAGCAGTGTCGCATTAATCAGTACTCACGTTGCATACTTAAGCATCCCGGTTACCTAGGGCAAACGAGATCAAAAGTCCCACCACGGTTGTACCAGTTATACGACATGATACATCTAAGATTTTAATTTAGAATTCTATTTCCACTATCGTGAGTTACATTGGGTGGGGTTCATGCACCCCAACCCTTAGAAAACTAGCCAAACATAATTAACTTTGAGAAAGACATGATTTTTAAGAAAGAAAACATTAACTCCAAAGAAAATAATTGAAAAGAAATTTCAGAATCGAAATCACCAATTAAAACTAATGAGCAATTGAAAATTAAAGGAAAGTTTTTACTTGAATTGTAGAAATTAAAAGCTTCAGTCCTTACAGCAAAATCTTATTATGGAAAACTAGGGTTTTTTTACTACAAAAACCCTCTACTCCTACTTAGCTAACCTAAAAATCGAACTCCCCATATTAGGGAACTAATCTGAATAAATAAACACGAAATTTACAAGAGTTTTCCTCCATTACAACTCTGAGAAAAAACATAAAAAATTGTAAAAATCCAATGCGGTTCGAACCGATCGAGGCAGGTAGTCCGGATCGACCGCTATTTTGAACCTGCGTTCCTTAGCTTGAGGCGGTCCGGATCCTTTTGGGGAAAAAGGTCCAGATTGCACCCCTTTTCCTTATAGAGATTGTTTTACCCGGGAGGTCCCGATCGCTTGGTTTTTCCATCCACAGACTTATCTAGAGACCAGTCCTGTCCTTTTCTGGAAAAAGGTCCGGATCGCCTTGTATATCTATACAGGGATCTTTTTCATGATTCTTCTCAACTTCAAATCTTTGTAACTTGTTCACCGTAGATCAAATTATCTTTTCGTTTCTTCTAATGCTCTTGAGATTAAATTCTCTTCAACTTTCTAGTTTGCTTCGACTCCGAACGAAGGTTGTAAATTTATGAAACTGTCCTTTGACTTTCCTCCTTTGACTTTATTCATTGCTTTTATAGTTTCTTTCTTCCTCAATACTTAAAATGCCTGCAAAACTCATGAGAAATACACGAAACTAGATGTACTAGTTAGACGGAGTTAGTATCAAAGAAATGCGATAATTACACTCATTTTACGTTACTCGAGATAATAAAAGCCTCTAAATTAAGGGGTTAAATTCAGAAGAATTTGAGCCTAATCTAACCCCCCTAACTTAGAACTTTGCGCGTCCCAAGAAATGTAAATAAATGTAACTATGGGTTAACTCTTAAAAAATTTCATTTTATTTGGATAGAGTACCACTTTCGCGGCCAAGCGATTGCATTGAGCGTATGCAATAAGCCTTTAAACATCTAGGTCACCCTAGTAGGACGAGTTGTGTCTCATGAAGGTATGCAGTGAATATATCCACAAAATTCGACTCAAAGAAATCTCAAAATACTTAAAAATTATATAATTCAAACTTTTCCAGAAAATAGTCATAATCAATTCCTATTCAAGAGTCTCCAATCATTGTGCGTGTGTGGGAAGCCAGAAATTTAACCGTGAATTTCCATCGGTTGACCATTACGTTACTTATCTAAAAATTCATTTTGATTCAAATTCTCGTGGAATGCTCTCATAAAAGAATCTCTCGAAAGTGTGGCTATTTCTCTCGGTGTGCGTGATATAAAGAGTAAATGCATTGGAACCAAGTTCACGCACACAAATAGAAAGACAGAATTTTATAGAAAAAGAATCTCATCATCAGACTATGGTTATCGAAAATGGAAACATCGCCTCTAATTCACACCTTTAATCTCTTTTATTATCTTTTTGTGTTTTAGCTCTCCACGCGGTGACCAATTTCGCAATTTGGACTCGGTTAGGACTTTTTCGGGTTTTAAGGTGTAATGGGTACAAGGAAATGGGTTTGGTAAATTTGGAATTGGAAACTCTTCTTAAGATGTCCATTAGTGCTTTTTTGGGCTATTGCTCATTTTTCTCTTCTTATTCTATTTTTACAAGTTTTTTTTGCTATTTTTGTTGAGCATTTATGTTCTTTTGCCCCTCTTTGTTGCACTTTTTGGACTTAAATTTTGACTTTTCCAACTTTCTCAATTCCGAGCCTATTGGCTTTTTTCGGGTTGCCAAATGGAAGGGAAAAACTTATTCGGCTCAAATTGGGTTGCAAAAAGGGGTACTTTTTCACGACTTTTTCTGGCTTGTATTTTTGGGTGAACAAACGAGGGTCTACTTCATTGTCCAAATTGCTAAATGCTTTACCATATGCCTTTCGAGATTAATTTAAGTTTAGAGATATTTTAGCGCGCTTTTTGAGGCAACATTACACACTATTCCTTTAACAGATCAAAACAAGGGTATTAAGATCGCGATGACTTCTTAGACATTGAATTAGAACTTTGAGTTAACCATTAACTCGGATTGATTTATAAACTCACAAAAATGAAAGGCTCGAATCTCACCGGGCTGGTTAATCTCCACATTTATTCGTTACGTCGTCTATGTTCGCTCAATTTCCATCTTTGGTCAATTTCGGCTTTGTGTACTATGTTTTTACAATTTGAGACTTTAAACCGAATTTTAATGATATTTTTGAAAATTTTGAATTCCAAGTTTTTTGTTTATTTTGAAGAAAAATATTTTTGTGTTTTTTAAAAAAATTTTGATTTTTACAAAAATTTTGAAGTTTTCTAATTTTTTTGGCATTTTAAAAATTTGTGAAGTTTTAGAAATGCGCCCTCGTCACCCCCCTAACTTAGACTTTTTCATTGTCCCCAATCAAAAGGACTAAAATCTAAATAAGGCGAAATAAGAGTGCGATAAATAAAACAAGCAAATAAAGAAAATGCAGATTTTCATTTATAATGTCTGTGGTACATGAAAAGGAAAGAAAGCATACATTCATTAAAAATAACCCAACCAAATTACAACCGACACAAACATCACACACATGATTCACCAGGGCGGGGGATTAGAGCTACCAGGCGCGTTAGGATCATACGAATCATAGATGAAACTTGGAGGCGGTCAACCAAAGTTGAGTTCGTACATGTGAGCTTGAAGCCTGTGCATCATGCTCATGTTTCTTTGGTATTGCGAGATGAGCCCATCAAATTTTCCCTCCAAGGTTGTTAGGCGCGTGTCCGTATTATTGTCGGGTAGCTCAAAATCATAATCTTCTTCATCTTCATCAGACCCCACCTCTTGGTCTCCCATTTCCATGTCGGCTTCTTCATCTGAGTCTGCCACATTAGCTGCTCGTGCACATAAGACGGCCCTTTGGCTCTCACTCCTGGTCTGAGTACCCTGCCCAAAAGGGGTTAGGAGGTGGAGAGAACCAACGGGTGGCGCAATGAGGTAATCGACTAGAATGGACATAAAAAGCCGGGCATAAGGAAGGGGAGTGATGCCTTTTTCATCCAACGCCACAAAAGAATCATCGAGGAAAATGATATGGGCCAGATTAATGGAGGAGGAGCGGTCAAAGAGGTGGTACACAAGTGTGGTCTGCCGGGGTCGCATGCCGAAATCATTGGAATTTTGAAGAATATTCGCGCACACGATTTGAAACGTGAGACGTGCTTTTTTTCTCAACCGCCCGACCCAAAACACACCTGTGCCCCAAACTTCCTCGGGTGCTAAACATTCAATGAGGATGTCTTTTTCAAGTGGCGGGGGTACGTTGGGATAGACGAAATCGGTGGGATCGGGTACATCTTTTTCAGTGAGCTTCTTGGCAAGATTCGGTATATAAAAGGCGATGCGTTGGCCTCACACACGTTCTTTAGCTACGAAGTTCCTAGTGCGGACTACTGTGCTGTAGAACTCGCGGACCTCGGCTGCCCACACTTTGTTGTAGAGTTCATGAAAGAAGTGGCGCCAACCCTTAGGAGTAAAGAGGATGGTGACGGAATTGGGCATCTCATCCCAATTAATGGTTCGCTCAATTTGGAGGTTACGCACAGGCCAAAATAAGGCCTCGCACCACCGCGTTTCTTGGTCGGAGCGGTAACCATAGGGGTTGTTACCGACGAAGTCAACGGAGTTGTATTTGGTGGGGTAGTCTTGGTCAGCCATGGAGTGAGTTAGTTTGTGGGTAAAAGTACTTGAGAGAGGAAGGAGGGGAAATTGCTTGAGAAAAATGGGTGTAGGAGTGATGGGGGGTTAGGGCTTGTATTTATAGGTGTGTATTGGGGGGGGGGGGGGGGAGGAATGGATTTTGAGGGTAAAGAGAACGAGGGAAAAGGGATTGGATTTTGGGAAGGAAAAGGTGGGGTGATGATTGGGAGGGAAAAGAATGGATTGGAGAATGAGGGCTGTACCTAGGGAATAGTCGGAAAAAAACCAGGGGCGGTCCGAATCGGGTGCCTAGGGGCGATCCCGATCGTCGTGCTTATTTTTATTTTTAAATTATTCGAAGGCAGTCGGGACCGAGTGCCCAGGGGAGGTCCGGATCGCCTGCCTTTTGGTGACAGAGCTCCTCTCTACAGCAATTCTGACTCTCTTATGTTCAATAAAGTCTCTCCCACTTACTTTCAACTCAATCATGACCCTGATTTATGGTCGATCCCGATTTTTGAATCCCGAGATGGTACCAATGTGTATGCTTCCTAATTACGAATGTACTTGACACCCATATAGTGACCCTAACTATCCCATCCTAATTGAAACCTAACTAATGTACACAAGAATTACCCCATACACGCCGGGGGTGCAATGACCTCTCAGTTTCAGCTCACTCTGCCTCGTAGATGGGGTCCGATAACCAAATGGTGTTGACATCCTCTACACACGCCTCTAGATATGGTTTTAGGCATTGGCCGTTGACCTTGAACCTATTTACCCCTTTTAGATTTTCCAATACCACAACTCCGTGGGGAAATTTGGTCTTAACAACGAATGGGCCAGTCCAACAGGACTGCAATTACCCAAAAATAGATGAAGCCGGGAGTTATAGAGGAGTAACTTTTGTTAGGGTTGAAACTCTTTCTGTCGGATAATATTATTATGAGCGAGTTTCATCCTTTCTTTCGAAATCTTGGCATTCTCATACGCGTCATTGCGTATCTCGTCTAACTCATTCAGTTGAAGCTTACGAGCTTCAGCAGCTTTATCCATATCATAACTTACCCTCCTAATGTCCCAATACTCTTTGTGCTCCAACTCAACAAGAAGATGGAAAGATTTTCCATACACAAAATGGAATGGGGACATTCCAAGTGGGTTCTTGTATGTAGTGTGGTAGGCCCATAGGGAATCGTTCAATCGAAGGGACCAATCTTTCCGGTTAGGATTGATGGATTTTTTGAGGATGTTTTTGATCTCACGATTGGACAACTCGGCCTTCCCATTTGTTTGTGGGTGATATGTTGTTCCAACCTTGTGAACGACTCCATACTTTTTCATAAGTTTCTCAAATGGCTTGTTGAAAAAGTGCGTGCCATTATCACTGATCATCGCTTTAGGTGCACCGAAGCGAGAAAGTATGTGTTCGTGCAGGAACTTTATGACCACTTTATTGTCATTAGTCTTGGTAGCTATAGCTTCCACCCACTTAGAAACATAGTTTACTACGACTAGGATGTATAAATATTCAAAGGACGGGGGAAAAGGGCCCATGAAGTCAATACCCCAACAGTTAAAAACCTCAATGATGAGAATCGAGGTTAATGGCATCATATCTCGTCAGGTAATCGCCCCTATCTGTTGACACCTGTCGTAACATTTGCAATAATTTTTTACATCTCTGAACATTGTGGGCCAATACAAACCGCTTTGGAGAATTTTAGTGGATGTGTTTTTCACGGAAAAGTTGCCTCCACATGCTTCCGAATGACAAATTGGATGACTTTCATAATTTCGTCATCCGGTATGCATTGTCAGATGATTTGGTTGGCGTAATATTTAAAAAGGAATGGATCATCATAGAAAAATATGCGCGACCAAGTGATGAACCTCTTCTTATCTTGCAGTGTCCAATCGGGAGGGGCGGCTCCCGTGACAAGATAGTTCACTATATCCGCAAACCAGGGCAAAGAAGAGGTGGCAAAGAGCTTCTCATCCGGAAAGTATTCATCTATGGGTGAAGGATCACAAGGTACATCGAACGAAAGTTGTGATAAGTGATCGGCAATGATGTTTTCTAATCCCTTTTTGTCTTTAATGGAGAGATTAAACTCTTGTAGGAGTAGGATCCACCTTATGAGGCACGACTTTACGTCTTTCTTCATACGGAGATATTTTAAAGCCACGTGGTTCGTGAAATAAGTGATGGGGGAATCGATAAGATAGGACCAAAACTTGTCAAGAGAAAATACTACCGCTAGTAATTCCTTCTCCGTGGTGGAGTAGTTGAGTTGTGGTCCGGTAAGAGTACGGTTAGCGTAGTAGATGACATGAGCCTGTTTGTCTTTTCTTTAGACCAAAACAACCCCTATTGCATAATCACTAGCATCACACATGAGCTCGAATGGTAGGGACCAATTCGGAGCTTGCATGATGGGAGCAGACACAAGCATGCTTTTAAATTTTTCAAAATCACTTTGGCATGGGGTGTCCTTTATAAGAAGATTGCTTAAGGGTCTAGCGATGGCACTAAAATCCTTGATGAACCTTCTATAAAACCTTACGTGGCCCAAGAAAGAGCGCATGTCCTTAAGCAATTTAGGTGGGGGTAGGTCAGCTATGACATCTATTTTTGCTCGATAAACTTCAATCCCTTTGGATGACACGATGTGGCCAAGAACTATACCCTCAGTTACCATGAAATGGAATTTCTCCCAATTCAGCACTAAGTTCTTTTCCACACATCGGGCTAGTACTTTCTCAAGATTGGCTAGACATAGATCGAAAGAGGTTCCATAAACACTAAAGTCGACCATAAATACCTCTAGCCCTCTCTCAACCATGTCGCTGAATAAGCTCAACATGCACCTTTGAAAGGTCGTCGGTGCATTACACAAGCCAAATGGCATACGTTTGTAGGCAAACGTTCCAAAAGGGCAAGTGAAGATTATTTTCTCTTGATCAAGTACATCTAAATCAATTTGGTTATATCCAAAATAAGCATCTAGGAAGCAATAATAAGGGTGGCCCTCTACTCTTTCTAGCATTTGTTCGATAAATGGCAAGGGGAAATGGTCTTTCCTAGTTCCCGCAGTGAGTTTTCGGTAATCAATGCAAATGCTCCATCCAATGGTGGTACGTTGGGGAACTAGCTCTCCCTTAGCATTTTCAATCACAGTCATGTCCTACTTCTTCAGGACAACTTGAATGGGGCTCACCCACTTGCTATCCGAGATTGGGTGGATAATCCCGGCATCCAACAATTTTATGATTTTAGTCCTCACCACATCTTTCATTGTGGGGTTTAGCTATCTTTGCATTTCTCTCGAGGGCTTAACATCCTCCTCGAGGTGAATCTTATGGGTGCAAATTAAAGGGCTTATCCCCTTTAAATCAGCTATACACCAACCAAAATCACTTTGGTTCTTCCTCAAAATCTTTAATAGCTTATCCTCCTACTCTTCATCTAAGCTAGAGGAGACAATAACAGGAAAGTCTCACTTTCACCTAGGAAAGAGTATTTAACATTAGAGGGTAGTTTCTTCAACTCGAGAGTCGAGAATGTGTCAATAGAGGGCACAATACGTGCCTCCCTCGTCGGTAACTCTTTGAATCGAGAAACCTAATTAACATCTCTCGTGTCCTCGTTCGACGCTCTCTCTTCGAGTAAGCCTCTCAACTCCTCTATCTCCCTCTCAAACTCGGTCTAAGCTCCCTCACTCTCGTGACTGGACACTAGGTAAGCTTCTAAGGTGTCTCAACAATAATTTTCCTCAAAGTGCTCTTCTATGATATCATCAATTAAGCTCACCGCGTGAAGATCATCTTCTTCCCCTGCTTGTTGGGCTATGTTGAAGATGTTTATTTCTAAAGTCATATTCCCAAAAGTGAGTTGCATCTGTCCATTTCGAGTATTGATCAATGCGTTAGCCATAGCTTAGAATGGGAGTCCAAGGATGATAGGAACATGATGTTTTGAGGCGAAGGAGGGTTCCGTGTCCCAAATAACAAAATCTACCGAGAAGTAGAAAGTGTCCACTTGGACTATCACATCCTCAACTATAACCCTTGGTATCTTCACAGTTCGATCCAATAACTGGAGAGTGATCCTTGTGGGCTTAAGATCACCCAGATCAAGTTGCCTATAAATTGAATAGGGGAGGATATTGACACTCGCCCCCAAGTCGAGTAAGGCCTTTTCGAATTTATTCTCTCTAATGGTGCAGGAAATGGTGGGTGCACCCGGATCATTATATTTAGGTGGCACGTTCTATGCTAGGAACACATTTTTATTTACCTTCATCCTCCTCTTGACAATCAATAAGTCTTTTATGACTTTTACATAGGCTGGAATTTGCCTTATTGCATCGAGGAAAGCTAAGTTCAATTTCACGTTCTTAAGGACTTCTAGCACTTCATCACTTATGGTCCTTTTGTGGTAAGGAACCAATCTTTGAGGAAATAGTGCAGCATAGGGTGGATTTATAACAACCTCGGGCTCATTAGTGCTTTACTTTTCACTCTCGTTCAAGGGGATATCTTCGGCCTCTTTCATGCCGGGCGAATTCTCCTTGTATTTTGAAATGTCGTGTGGGGGAGGTGATAAATTAACAACTCTCCCACTACGAAGAGTTCTTACAGCTTGGTAATGCTCCGATTGTTCTGTAGAGGTGGATTTAACACTAGGTTGACCTTAGGGAGGTCTTTGGCCCTGGGCAGGAAATTTTCCCTTCTCTTGGATACTCAACGATGATTTCAATTTGGAGATGTTCGCATTCATGTTGGTGAACATGTGATCATATCTAGCATTGTTTGCATTTTGAGAATTTATGAACTGGTTTATTGTATCCTCGAGGGTCCTCCACGGTGGAGATATATATGGGGCTGGAGGGGGTGGTGCTTGTTGGTATTGAGGAGGTGGTGGAGGTGGTACAACCTGTGAATGTGGGTTCATCGCAGCTTGTGGTTGTCCATAGTTAAAACCGTGATGGTTTCTCCATGAAGGGTTGTACGAGTTACCATGCGGGTCATTAAAATTTCCATTGAATCCTCCTTTAGCATCCACTTTCTCGGTGTGCATGGCCTTGTAGGTGGAAATCGTCGGGCATGCCATTGTGGAATGGCCTGCCTCACTGATAGCACACATCTTTTCTTTTGAACCACTACTGGATCCGGAGATATATCTCAATCGACCGCCAAACCACTCTTTCATCTCTCTCTGAAACTGATCGAATCAGCGGTCTATTATGGTATTGCTATCCAAATGGTATAGACCGAATGCAGTCGGCGTGAAAGATGTCTGTCTTGGCCAGGCTTGGGTATTAGTATCGGAGGTGTACCTTGCTTGACTAGTCTCTCCAACATATTTAAGATGGGCCTCGGCATCTCAGGAGTTTAAATCCCAAAATGGTCTTTCACACATTGTTTGCACAAGTTATTTGGAAGCCACTGTCAACCCATTATGGAAGAAAGATATTACTAGGTGTTTGTCAAAACCATGATGGGGTAAAGCACTTACTAACTCTTGGAAACATTCCCAACACCAATCAAAAGACTCATTATCGTGTTCTCGGAAACGTTGGATTTGAGTCTTGGCAGAATTGGTCTTATGCCGTGGATAGAATTTTGAGATAAACTTAGATTGCATATCTCTCCACAAAGTGACGAAGTTCAGGGATAAAGACCATAGCCAGGTCTTAGCTTTATCCTTTACGGAAAAAGGAAAAAGCTTTAGGCGAATGATATCCTGCGTGTAAGCTTGATCACTAAATTTGTCACATGCCTCTTCGAACTCACAGATATGCAGGTATGGTTTCTCCGAATCCATGGCATGAAATGTAAGGATAATATGTATCATCCTATTTCAAAAGTGGAACTGACCGGCATTATATGGAAGTAAAATGCAACCAGGGGTGACAGTCCGCTTAGGAAAGAGTAAGTCTTTCATGGGATGATAGGGTAGATCTCCCTCTTCAGTACCGAAACTCGCTACGTCAGACATTGTGCTCATGCTCTCTTCAAATGACTCGGTGTACTCACTTGGTGTCCTAGATGTGTGAATCGAGGATTAACTCAGGGTGTAATAACCGATCAAGTGCTTAGGAGTAGGAAGTGGAATCCAGAATTGTGGAACGCGAGGGATGTGGGGGTTTTCAGAGTTATACTCAACAATCGGGTTTTCGTGGACTCTAGTTAGAGTAGTGTGATGAGTTTGAGTATGTTCAGGATTTTGCATTAAAGGCTTTGAGAGATGATGATTTTTTTATTTTTTTTTTATTTTTGGTCTAAGCTTTAGATTGACTTGATCTAACCTAAGTCAACATAGATTCCCCGGCAACGGCGTCAAACACTTGACGCGACCACAAATGTGTCTAGTGTGCATGTTATTTAGGCTCAAGTGCAAGCCTGTCTCTCAAGTAATAATCCGATAAGTCAGGTATCGATCTTCAGGGAAACATGACCAACAGAGTCGTAACGACGTTGGAATGATAAGGGTAACCTAGCTTTGACTCTAAAAATAAGAAATAGGTGATTTGGATTACTAAATAACTACAACTAAATGCAAGATTTGAGAATACTTAACTAATGAGACTACGACTAAATGAAATGCAACTATTTTAATTAAATGGAAGGTTGATGATAATTAGATTAAAACTTTAACTATAAAATGAGAACGATAGGTCGGGTTACAATCCCCCACACCCTAGTAATTCACTTCGTAGGATACTAGCTTCGAAATTAGAACTTTAAATGAATCCAATCTTTAGTACTCCTAAGTATTACATATATGAGGGATCGTAGCCCGCACAGTTTATAAGAAAAGGACGAGTAAAGCAGTGTCGCATTAATCAATACTCACGTTGCATACTTAAGCATCCCGGTTACCTAGGTCAAACGAGATCAGAAGTCCCACCACGGTTGTACCAGTTATACGACATGATACATCTAAGATTTTAATTTAGAATTCTATTTCCACTATCGTGAGTTACATCGGGTGGGGTTCATGCACCCCAACCTTAGAAAACGAGCCACACATAATTAACTTAGAGAAAGACATGATTTTTAAGAAATAAAACATTAACTCCAAAGAAAATAATTGAAAAGAAATTTCAGAATCAAAATCGCCAATTAAAACTAATGAGCAATTGAAAATTAAAGGAAATTTTTTACTTGAATTGCAGAAATTAAAAGCTTCAGTCCTTACAGCAAAATCTTATTATGGAAAACTAGGTTTTTTTACTACAAAAACCCTCTACTCCTACTTAGCTAACCTAAAAATCGAACTCCCCATATTAGGGAACTAATCTGAATAAATAACCATGAAATTTACAAGAGTTTTCCACCATTACAACTCTGAGAAAGAACATAAAAAATCATAAAAATCCAATGCGGTCCGGACCGATCGACGTAGGCGGTCCGGATCGGCCCCTATTTTGAACCAGCGTTCCTTAGCTTGAGGCGGTCCGGATCCTTTTTAGGAAAAAGGTCCGGATCGCGCCCCTTTTTCTTACAATGATTATTTACCAGGGTGGTCCGAATCGGGAGCCCAGGGGCGGTCCGGATCACCTGGTTTTTCCATCCAAAGACTTGTCTAGAGACCAGTCCGGATCCTTTTCTGTAAAAAGGTCCGGATCGCCTTGTATATCTATGCAGGGATCTTTTTCATGATTCTTCTCAACTTCAAATCTTCGTAACTTGTTCACCGTAGCTCGTATTATCTTGTCGTTTCTTCCAATGATCTTGAGATTAAATTCTCTTCAACTTTCTAGTTGGCTTTGACTCCGGACAAAGGTTGCAAATTTATGAAATCGCCCTTTGACTTTCCTCTTTTGACTTTATTCATTGCTTTTCCAGTTTCTTTCTTCCTCAATACTTCAAATGCCTGCAAAACTCATGAGAAATACACGAAACTAGATGTACTTGTTAGAAGGAGTTAGTATCAAAGAAATGTGATAATTACACTCATTTTACGTTACTCGAGATACTAAAAGCCTCTAAATTAAGGGGTTAAATTTGGAAGAATTTGATCCTAACACCAAGACTAAGCTCGAGCCGAACCAAATCGAGCCAAGCAGGCCGGACGGACGGCGTGCGCGCATGTGGGCTTTTGGCCCAAGCCCAACACTTTCATATTGTAGGTCATCTCCCATTCAAAGAGTTGGGATACCCCAAACTCATTCAAGACTTAGTGCACATTTGGGGTTTTATTAAGTTTTTGAATTCCCATTATTCTTCCTATGTGCGACAAGAGTAATACACACCCAATTCATTAAATTTTCATTGCTAATGGGTCACTTTGATGACAAATTTATCATTCATAACTTAATGGAATTGGACATGTAAATATACCACGTTAATCTCCTTTCTAAGGAGAATGTGTTCATATATGGTTCCACTAATTTCGTGGTGTGGGTTCCGTAAAAAATTGAGCTCAAAGTTGCTGAATAAATTCTGTTCAATACCCATTTTCAATAATCCCCACATGAATGAAATTTGGTTATATATACAACATGATAATGATAATTCAAACATTATTTTGAGTAAAACTGAAAATTTATTGCATCGGGAGAAGTATCCTAGTGACCTTAAATTTTCCTTAGTGATATACTATCGGATTTACTTGGTTAATCAGTAAACTATATGTCCTTGAACTATCCACCATTTTTGTAAAACTAGATAACTATATTCACACAATAATTCTTCAACACAGTTGGTTCTCACATTTTTATTCATTTTGTGCATGAACATCATTTGGTTTCGTGAGTATTTTAAAGAATTTTCCTTTCATTATTCTAATATAAGCGACCCCTTCTTACTCACATAAGTGATATCCATAAGGAGTATCCATCTATACCCCACTTAGACATACTAAGATATGAATGTCATTAAAAGAGTAACTTATCCTAACTTCACGGCAGATGTTCACTGTCTCATTTTTGGAATGTATAAGATTAAATATCCCTCAGTGCATACTGAATACAATGTAGTTCGGTTTGACCATTGAACCTTGATATTGGGATCTCCAGTCAACTAGGTTGGGTTTCCACTATATTGATTCTTGAATATTTAATAGGCTATAGACCCATTCCTCTAGATGATATTTTAATTTTCTCTCGATTTAAACCTTTGGTAAGTGGATCTGCTATATTATCTTTTGACTTTACATAGTCAATTGATATTATTTCATTTGAGAGAAGTTGTCTAACGGTATTATGTCTACGATAAATATGTCGTGACTTTTTATTATCATGTGATTATGTGTACGTCCAATCGCTGACTGATTATCACAATGTATACATATTGCGAGCACATATTTTGACCAATTTAGATATTCCTTTAAGAAGTTTCAAAGCCATTCATCTTCTTCTCCAACTTTACCAAAAGCAATGAATTCAGATTCCATTGTTGATCTAGCAATACACGTTTCTTTTGAGGATTTCCAAGAGACGGATGCACCTCGAAGGAGAAATATATACCCATTTGTTGACTTAGAGTCTTTCGTGTCGGATATCCAGTTTGCATCGAAATGACCTTCAAGTATGACTGGATATCTTAAATAATTTGGTACATAATTTTGAGTATATTTTAGATAACCTAAAACTCTCAAAATCGCCTTACAGTGATTTCTCCCTGGATTACTTTTATATCGACTTAGCTTACTTATTGAGTATGTTATGTCCGGTCGAGTACAATTCATGGTGTACATTAAACTGCCAATAATACGAGAGTACTCCAATTGAGATATGCTATCACCATTATTTATCGTTAGATGTAAATTTACATCTACTGGTGTCTTAGTAGGACTGATATTATATTTCTTGAATTTTTCAAGTATTTTCTCTATGTAATGAGACTGTGATAATATGAGTCCATGAGATGTTCTAGAAATATTAATTCTTAATATAACATAGGTGACACCTAGGTATTTCATGTCGAAATAATTATTCAACATACGTTTAGCAGTTTTGAAAATGTCAATGTTACTACCCATGATTAACAAATCATCCACATAGAGACATACATTGACATGTCCATTTTGAGTACTTTTACAATAAACACATTTATCACACTCATTAATTTTGAAACCATTTGATAACATAGCATTATCAAACTTTTCATGCCATTGCTTTGGTGCTTGTTTTAATCCATAGAGTGACTTTACAAGCTTACATATTTTCCTTTCTTCTCCAGGAGATTTGAACCCTTCTGTTTGCTCCATATATATTTTCTCATCTAATTCACCATTCAAAAAAGTTGTTTTTACATCCATTTGATGTATTTCAAGTCCGTTTATAATGGGGATTGCTATCAACATTCGAATGGAGGTGATTCTTGTCACCAGTGAATATGTATCGAAGTAATCCAACCTTTATTTTTTTGTATATCCTTTAGCAACAAGTCTTGCTTTATACTTATCAATTGATCCATCAGCTTTCATCTTCTTTTTTAAGATCCATTTGTAACCTAAAGGTTTTGAACCTAGTGGTAAATCCACGAGTTCCCATATATGATTTTGCATTATGAATTAAATTTCACTATTAATGACTTCTTTCCAATTTAAAGCATCGAGTGACAATATAGCTTCTTTGTATGTTTAAGGATTATTTTCTAACAAATATGTTAGAAATCAGGACCAAAAGAAGTGGACATTTTTGTCCTTTTTCTACATCTTAGTTTATCCGTTAAACATTCTCGATCTTTGGATTGATGTCTACCACTATATGTAGCATCATATGTCCTTTTAGTAGGAATAGATTCTTGGGTCATTATACAAAAAATGATTTTCAAAAAATAAAGCATCCCTCGATTTAATAATTATATTAACATGAATATCCAAAATCTCGAATTTACAAACTAAAAACCTATATGTACTGCTACTATTAGCATAACCAATGAAAACATAATCAAAGGTTTTTTGTCCTATTTTGTCCTTTTTAGGTTTAGTAACTATCACTTTCGCTAAGCACCCCCACACTCGTAAATATTTATAGCAAGGTCTTCGACCTTTCCATAATTCATAAGGTGTTTTTTGAGTTTTCTTATGAGGTATTTTGTTGAGAATATAATTAGAGGAAAGTAAGGCTCCCCCCACAATTTTTGTGGAGCACCAGAACTTATTAACATAGAGTTCATCATTTCTTTCAATGTACGATTTTTGCGTTCCGCAATTCCATTATATTAAGGTGAGTAAGGAGCAGTAGTTTGGTGAATAATTCCATGTTCGGAACAAAATTTCTCAAAAGGAGATTCATATTCACCACCTCTATCACTCCTAATAGCCTTTATCTTTTTTCTAATTTGATTCTCAACTTCATTTTTGTATTGTTTAAATGCATCGATAGCCTCGTCTTTATTACGTAACAAATAAAAGTAGCAATATTTTGTGCAATCGTCAATAAAAGTAATAAAATTATGTTTTCCTCCTCTAGTTTGTAAACACTTTAAATCAAAAATATCAGTATGAATTAAATCTAAGGGTTCACTAATTCTTTCAACAGAATGAAAATGTAATCTAGCCAATTTAGATTCCACACATAGATCACATTTATGATATCTATCAATGTCGAATTTTGGCAAAAAAATCCAAGTTAATTAATCTATGTAAAGTATCAAAATCAACATGTACCAATCCAGCATGCCACATATTTGAAGACTAAGGCAAGTAAGAGGAATTAATATTATTATTATTGATTGACTTTGGCATAATAGTCATTATATTCATTTTAAAGAGTCCTTCAGCAGGTGGCCCTTTCCCACATACAAATCATTCTTAGACAGAACAAATTTATCAAATACAAACACCAACTTGAAACCATTATTTCTAAGTAAAGAATCAGAAACCAGATTCTTGAGAATATCTGAAACGTGAAGCACATCCTTGAGAGTGAGTGCTTTCCTGAATGTCATTTTCGGCACAATCTTTTATGCCTTTCAACTTTGGAACTTGATGAATTACCCATAAATAGGGTCTCCTCAGTTTTCATTAGCTTGTAGGCAGAGAACATCTATTTGTTTGAACAAATGTGGTACATAGCACCGGTGTCCACCCACCATTTTTTAGTGTTTCCCACCAATATAGATTCGGATACCACCCCCAAAATATTCATATCGGCCATGCCTTCTAAAATATTCACAGATTTTGTCATATTAGCTTGTACGTTTTACTTCTTGAAATTCTTTGGCTTTCGAAATTCACTTGAGCGATGTCTAGATTTTACACAATTATTGCATTTGTCTTTGAACTTCTTTTTCTGTTTTGAAGTGACTTCGCCTTCACGTTTCTTTTTGTTATGTTTTGCACTTGTTCCACCACATTAGCCTTCGCTTCCATAGGATTCTTTTCATTTTTATTTTCCGACCCGCGATTGTCTTCTTCAATCCGCAACCTCATAATTAATTCTTCCACATTCTTCTCTTTATGTTTATGGTTAAGATAGTTCTTGAAGTATTTCCATGATGGAGGTGATTTTTCAATTATTGATGCCACTTGAAAAGAGTCGCTAGCAGACATTCCTTCAGCATGAATGTCATGAAGAATAACTTAGAGTTGTTGGACTTGCGGTATCACTGGTTTAGAATCTACCATTTTAAGGTTAAGAAACCTGCCATCTATGAATATCTTCATGCCAACATCTTCAGTTTTGTACTTTTTATCTAAGGATTCCCAAAGTTCCTTTGTAGTCTTCATGGTACAATACACATTATAGAGTGAATTGTCCAAATAAGTGAGGACATAGTTTTGGCATAGATATTTAAAATGTTTCCATGCTTCCATTGTTTGAACTTTCTCCTTTTCACCACCCTCCAAAAGTAGGGTACATTCTTCATGTAGGAATCTTATCAAACGAAAGGTAGCTCGGTAGAAATACATTTGTTATTGCCAACGCTTGAAATCAAATCCTTTGGATTTTTCAGGCTTTTCCCCATGAGTAACAGTCACGGGTGCGACAACGATTGTCGTTCCATGAGAGACACACATGGTTGGTGGAACAGTAGTAGCACTTGTATCATCCATTTCTATTACGAAAACAGAAAATATAATAAAATATTGTCAATATATGAATTAATTATTAAAACAGAATACAAAATTCTATTTAATAGTTTTGACATAAAATTTATGTATAACTTAATATATGCAGAATATGAATTAATAGTTCTAAACACAATTTCTTCCAGAAATTTCAGAATAGTACAATTACTATAAATACCAAAAGTGTTTTATGAAATAATAAAATGAAATTTAAAATTTCATGTAGTAAAA
This sequence comes from Sambucus nigra, assembly GCA_949130495.1. Classification (NCBI taxonomy): domain Eukaryota; kingdom Viridiplantae; phylum Streptophyta; class Magnoliopsida; order Dipsacales; family Adoxaceae; genus Sambucus; species Sambucus nigra. Next base: position 152,223,605 of record OX422208.1, read on the forward strand.
CAGTTTTTTAATACTCTATTTAAAATTAGTTCAATTTTTTTTGTAACAATACTATTAAAATATAAATTTTTGTACTAGTTTAAAAACAGTAGAAAGTATTATATTGTCTTAAGATTCTTGTTCTACTAATTTTATAACAATTAATTCGTAAATAATAAAACAGAATTACAAAATTTGAAAACAGTAATTACATAATAAAAAACTCAATATAATTTTTATGACGAATTTACTGCACAGTAAATATGTGCTATTTTTCTGAAAAAAATGACAGAAACAGTAAGACTTACATGAATCTCCAGGAAATTAGAAGATAATATAATGAAAAGCAAACCTAGCCCTTTGAAACCATAGTTTCCTTAAGACAATTTAATTCCCTCTGTAGTACTTTAAGGCTTGAATTATTGTTTCCCAAGATATAACATATTTTTCGAATCAAATTAAGAGGCACTGCTATGAATTGATTCCGACGAACTCAGTGTCTTTTTCTCAAACCATGAACAGGACAACGTGAACAATAAATGCAGGACATATTTTTTATAGTTCTAAAATATAAGAGGAAATTTTTTGTGTTTTTACAATGACATGGGAATTATATATATATATATATATATATATATATATATATATATATATAGGTATGTTGGTTGACTACTTAGACAATCAACACTTACAAACGATTTTAACTGTTGGGTCAAGCAACTGGCCAACGGATTTTAATGTGGATTAAAATTCAGCCCCAAAAGTTTTATTAATTGTCCCAAAAAATGATAGGGTTTTTTATATGCCCAAGCCCAAATTTAGACGAGCTGAGATGAGCCGACTGGACGGTGCGTGCATGTGGGCTTTTGGCCTAAGCCCAACACTTGCATAGTGTAGGCCTTCTCCCCTTCAAAAAGTTAGGATACCCCAAAGCCATCTAAGCCTTACTGCACATTTGGGGTTTTATTAACTCTTTAAATTCCAAATATTCTTTCTATGTGGGACAAGAGTAATACACACCCAATTCATTAAACTTTCATTGTTATTGGGTCATTTTGATGAAAAATTTATCATTCACAACTTAATGGAATTTGACATGTAAATATACCACGTTAATCTCCTTTCTAAGGAGAACACGTTCGTATATGGTCCCACTAATTTCATGGTATGGGTTCCATCTAAAATAGAGCTCAAAGTTGCTCAAAAGAATCTGTCCAATACCCATTTCCAATAGATTTGATGAAAGAGTTCTCATAATTCCATCTAAAAAATCTCTTCAAAACACCACGTAAAAATTGAACACGCTTTACTAATAATATCTAGAAGTGTTGTACCTTTTTATTTGTTCAAAATATCTAAAATACCCCTAAATAATTTAAAAATTACACACAATCAAACACCACAAACAATAACACACTTCAAAATATCACATATTCTCACATTTTAAAACTCTTCACCTCTCACTGAAATAAAACCTTATACAGTTTAACCGAATAATTTTCACCTTATTCATTTGTCCCCAAAGTTTCATTTTTGTTGTTTATTTGTGTTGCTTTGTTTTTGTGATGTTTTAAACTGAAATTGAAGTTTATATAGGCTACATTGCAATGGATGAAGAAAAGAAAGTTGATATTGAAGCTTCCTAAAAGTTGAACATCTAGTGCTTCTGTGATGATTTTGAGGTATTAAAACACCTCTACAAAGTCTATAATGTCTAAAACTATTTGAAAAATGAAGCAAAGAGAAAAAACAAAAAATACCTTACTTACGGCCACCCACTATCGTAACTAATGAGTAATTTCGGTCATGAGTCACCATAAAATAATTATATACAGTTGCTTTGGAGCGTGTGTTACTACTATTTAACATTAACTCACGGTTTAATGTAACCATAACCTAATTATATACGATTTCTTAATATCGTTTTTTAGGCCTTCACGATTTTTCTACATCGTAAGGGGTGAATTATGATTTCTTTTGGTCGTCTAGGCATGGTTTCACTCATATGATGGAGGCCAACCATGGTGGTGTTATTTTCGATTTGTAATAACCGTGAGTTAATTTTTATTGTATTCTCAATTCATATTGCACTTAATGTATGATTAATTCTTTTTGTATTTCAGTTAGATGGCTTGGTACTTAATGATTCCTTTTGGCAAGATCTATACAACGTTAGTGTACCTAATGTTTCTACTCAAAGCCCTTCACCTGAGAAATTGAATATGCGTGAACAATGCACGATTGAGGAACTATCAACATTAACTTTGGGCAAATGTTTACGCGATTTGTTCCCATATTTGACATTATCTACAGTAAAAAACAATTTCATTAATTTAGGTTTTTAATGTATGATATAATTGGATGACACTAACATTTGATTGTATACATTGACATGATGCGAGAGTGGATAAAGGATTGGATGTTAATGCAATTACGCAAGACCATATAGTCGAATTCACTATTGACGATGCATGTTTAGTTCCTTTGTATGTGACATGTGAGGCAGGAATTGGTTCCCTTTTAAAGAATTATGAGGAAGTAACTAGAGTTGAGTAAACTCAATATACCTACGAGTTTGTATAGAAGACTCAAGCAGGACCAATTTAAACTTTTACTTAAATTGTTAACTATATAACAAGCTAGCTTAGGTTTAACTAGTTAATTAAATTCGTAATTATTATCTTGATTAAACTAGGTAGTTAAACGGATAATAATGAATTCAGATTTATTAGGCAAGTTTCTAGTTATTAATATTACTTTTCATTTGAGGTGTTTAGACCGTAAAGTAAAGCACATGGGTATTTATTTTACATGGCAAAAACCCTTCCCCTGGGAAAAACCATAGATCCTTCAAAGGATCAAACTAATCTACTCCACTAAATAAATTAAAATAGGAACGTTTATACAAGCAAGCAACAAGACACAAGTAAGCTATATCAGAAAGCTATTACCTAAATACCAAGCCCCTCTGCGTTGGTTGCTCTTCTGAAATCAGCTTCACATTGTTCTTATCCAAGTTTTTTTCTTCACGTCTTCACTTTTCCATTTAAATTCTTCAAGTGCAGGATCATCTAAGTTCCTAGTGACTTATTCTAGTGAAGTCTAAGTGATGTTAGTTCTATTACTATGAGTCACCCACTCTTAAATGATATAAACGAATGAAATGAAACATAAATTTGTTTTCCTAGATAGCTTTAACAAGACTTATGTTCTAGCTTTTAAGTCAAACTGTCTTGACTTAAAAATTTCAGAAAATTTTTTTCTTTCAAATTTTTTGAACACTCAGACTTGGCAAGATATTTACATAAGAATTGAGTGCCTAAGTGTAGAAGGTATAATATGTGAGTGATCAGTCCTAAGTGTGTGGCATGCAATGAACAGAGTTCCTGAAATATACTTTCAAGATTATGTAACAAAAATAATCACACAAAGCATGCACAGTCAATATCACCCGTTTATAAATAATTTATGAGTAATAATAGACATAACAGTTTAAGCACATAAGGATAGTCAACCTATTATGCCTTTTTAAAACTCAGATTCAAATTAGGTTTCTATATAAAACCATATTATTCAAGATATTATGATTTTAACAGCTCTTGTTTAACACGATCTCAGTTCAGCAATTCTATATGGTCCAAATATTGTTCTGTTCAGGGCCAATCAGGTGTACAAGTCAATCAAGCATATAAGGATAGTTAACAAATAATATTTTCTTAACATATTAAGTCCTTTAACAATTTAGGTTTAAATTTCTAAACGTATATCAAATCTGAACTTATTTTAACAAAACTTACTTAGTTTTATTTAAAATAATATGTTTTAAAATTTTCTAAACTCAAAAGAAAGAATATGAACACGAATATACACATAAGTATTTGTGTGTGAAATAGTGTTAAAATCTTTCACACGATTTAGATCTAAGACAAATCTAACAAACTAAAACAGTTTTAACAATAAAATATGTATACCATTGTGTTTTGGGTAAGTAAACACAAAAGTAATGCATGAATATAGGTATTATCACGGATCTTGACAGAAAAATACCATCACAAGCTAGGTGAATCAGTAGGGTGATGTGTTTCTCATGTTGATGCCAAATACCTTTTACTCTTGAAGAGTTTTCTTGGTATACCAGGGCTTTCGAGATGGAAGAAATGTATATACCAAAATATACAACAAACTCACAACAAATGATCATAAGAATAGATCCAAACACTAGAGAGGAGAAATAACTTTTCAATAGGTATAATTGTTACAAAACAAAAGTGAAAATATTTGGGTTATTTTTCAGAATATTTTGAACCAAAATTTTACAAACCCTAACATGAGAGTTTTGAAAACTTTTGAAAGGATTCAAATGTTTTTCCAAAATACTAAACACACAAAATAGAAATCCAAACAATATTAGTGTTCATGTATTTGATTTGATCCATAAACAAGATCAAATTGTGTAACAAACACTTGTGTGTGTGAAGAATGTGTACTCTCTCTCTCTCTCTCTCTCTCTCTCTCTCTCTCTCTCTCTCTCTCTCTCTCTATCATTTTTAGTTGGGCAGAATTTTGACACTCTCTTAATTTTTTAGCTAATCAAAATGGGAACCCCGAGGTCTCAATTTATTGGCAAAGAAGTGTGTGCTGATTGGTTGAAATTAAAGCACACATATCGCACAAAAAGAAAAAATTGTTGTTGATAATAAAACCATCTGACGATCAACAAAGAAACACACAATACATTCAGATTGTGGCATGTGGCCATCCAGCTGTAAACAACTAAGGAAAAAAAGTGGTCCGCTTTATATATATCACCATTGGAGCAATAAATAGAATTAAAATTGAGTTTAAGTCTGTGTAGAATACCACGTATAGCCAGCGTATTAAAAATACGCAACATATAACCAGAGTATAAGACATCGTATATAAATCGTGTATAATAGGTATAAACAATTAAAATAAACCAGAAATAAAATCAATGTTTGAATCAAAATTTTAAATAACTTTTAAATCATTTTAAAACAGAAATTAAATCAGAAAAATTCAGCCAAAGTATGAGAAAAATCGAGAAAAATATTTTTAACGTTTTTACACTCAAATATATTTTTCTTATGAATTTTCCTTTATTCTTTGTAAATTAAATTAATTGTAACAACTAATTTAAATTTAAGAATTAATTTTATTTAAATGTTTCAAAATCCTCTTTAAACATACAAACACAAATAATAAGAAATGATACTATGAAATGCAGTGTAGTGTCCTATGTAACTTGAAAATAATTCCTATGAGCCAATTTGTACATAGTGTGAGAGACTACATTTCCTTGAAATAATTTGAGCTCAATTATGAGTGATGTAGTAAACTGAGCAGATGCATTGATATAGATATACTAGACACAACATAAATACATAAAATATCTTGTAAAAATTTTAGTTCAACTAGTTGAAGGCCTACATAGCTAAATACCATAAAAACTCAAACCCTAAGAGTGTTCTATATAGGGACCTTCAACATGAAAATGCTTTTTCATGTATAGTTGAAATTTACATATATGATTAATTTCAATTAACAATGTTATAGTTTTGTAGATTTTCGATGACCGTGACAAGATGGTTAATTGGTATCAACAAATTGGTCACAAACTTCATGTTGTTGTCATCATTTTGAAATTCGACAAGGCCAGTTTAGTCATAAAAGGAAGGGTCATACTGGGTTGTGAGCGCAATGAGATTTATAGAAATATAAAAGATAAGGGGTGTACGAGAAGAGAAAACGATGTTCTAGAATGAGAAAGTGTGACTGTCCCTTTCGATTGAAAGGTGTTTTGCACGAGGATGGGTGTTTAGGGCGTGGAAGTTATTTATGGGCTACACAACCACAAGGTATCTAAAACACTCTTTGGACACCCTTATACCGCTCGACTTTCACAAGGATAGTGGAACATTGCAAGTGAGATGATTAACAAGAGGGTGGGGCCAAAGGAAGTACACACATTGAAATAATGGTCAGGATATGTTCATCGATTAGAACAATTTATAACGCAAAACATAAAATGAAAATTTTTGAGATGCAAGAGTGCACAACGATGCAATAGTTGATGCATTTGTTGACTCAGAAGAGCTATGTTCACTGTCATAAAAGGAATGAGCAGATGGATGTTGTGGATGATATATTTTTCGCATATCCTACATCTTGTTTGTTGGTGAACTGCTTCCCGAACATATTGGTGATCGATTAAACCTATAAGACCAATCAGTATAATATGCCATTATTCAAGATGATTGGAGTCACGTCCACTCGGCAATCGTTTTTCATTGCATTTACTTTTTTGAAGAATGAGAAGGAGAATTTTGTTTGGGCATTGCAACATTTGCGGTGACTATACGATCCAGAAGATTTACCTCGAGTTGTTATTTCTGACAAACAACAATCTTTTCTAAATGCGATGCAAAAGGTGTTTCCACTTGCCACCCTTCTATTATGTTTGTTCCATGTTCAAAAAAATTTAGAAGGTGCATGTTTGAAACATAACATCAAAGACAAAGATAAGAAGTTATTTATACATGGTTGGATTGAAGTGGTGGAGTTCTAAATGCCGATTAATTTCAAGAATTCATGGGCATTTTCCATCAAAATTGACATAACTACCCCAACATGATTGTTTGAATACAGAAGAATTGGATTCCTTTACGGTATCAGTTCACACATGCTTGGATTAACCAGGAACCTCACCGTGGCAACCACACAACTAACAGAGTGGAGGGTGCCCATGCCCAACTTAAAGAACACCTAATAAATAACATCGGTTATTTCTCTACCACGTGGAAGGGAATGGATTCATTGCTTAGCCACTAAGTGACTCAAATACGAATAGAGTTTCAAAAATCACTCCAATTAACCAAGCATGACCATAACGACACATTGTTGCGTGAGATCCATAGTAGGGCACCACATTATGCCTTAGACTTAATTATTATGGAGATCAATTACATGAGATCAGTGTTGAGAGAATTTGTCTCTAACACCCAATATATAGAGCTAAGATGCTCACACAAACTTCATATGATCTACGGATTGCCATGTGTTCATGAGTTGGCCCAATGGGAGAAGCTAGACCAAAAAAATTCCCAATGGGCGCTAGATGATCGTTGGAAGAAACTTGCGATTATCCCGAATATACCTCGATACCGTGAGCATGAATATTTGTCAGATATGATATTGTTTAAGAAATGGTGGACTGAGGAATGTGAAGTGGTCCGAAAGATAATGTTAAGCAAGTTATTAGAAATTGCCCAACCCTCTTTTATGCCTTTGATCGAGCCCATGCAAATTCGTCAAAAGGGTAGGCCCCCAAAGGGGAAGAAGTCTATTTATATATCTACTAAAAGAATCCCGTGTGCTTAGGAGTAGGATGTACCATCCACAACTGAGCTAAAAAACCCATTTGCATACTAGAACCCATTAACATGTGTGAAACCAGATACATGGTCTAGGGAGAAGAAAATTTATATTAAGCACGTTATCGACTTCTACCAATCATTTGTGGAAGAGATATATAATGTCTAATCTGATGGAAATTATGGTTATATGGCCATTTCCAAAGGAGCTGGTGTTGTGGATAAACTACATAATTCTCATGATATCCATTGTGCACTATTGTCTGAGATACGTAGGACAAGCCTATAGAGGGGTATTACCTACAACATGAAGTAACACGTCAAGGGAGAGGGGGTCCACTTGGATTGGCCCCTATACCAGATCCAGCATAAGTTATAGTCTAAAATGGCGAGGGATTTCCCTATGAGGGACACCCTCTGCTAAGATCACAAAAAAGAACATTTGATGGCGGGAGAGTCCTCCACGAGGGACCCCTCAGCCAAAGTTAAAAAATAGCAGTAAGAAATACGAAGGAGTCCATAATGAGGAACCCCTCAACCAAATTCAACAAGCTAAGATAGCTTGTGACAAGGGGGTCCACCTCGAGTGGCCCCTCTGTTAAAGTTAAATGTAAAGAATAGATATTGTGGTGAAGGGATCCAAGACACGAGTGACCCCTCAATAAGTAAATTTGATATTGAAGCAAGGGGTTCCACCTCCAGTGGTTCCTTCCTCACCTTATAAACTGTGAAGCAAGGTAAAATAATAATTGGGGCGAGAGGAATCACCTCGAGTAACCCCTCTACCCAAAAGTATGCTAGAAAGGAAATGGGTTAGGGCTAGAGGGTCCACTATGAGTGGCCCCTCGTAATGAGAAAATTTTATTCATTTAAGCAGAAAAGAACTAATGTCTAGTTTATTGTACATGTAGCATATTTGAGCAAGCAAGGATCAAATAGGTCAATTGGTATCTCTTAGGAGTTTTGGTTTGGTGGCTGAGAGACAAGGTTTATTGAGAAAGCTAAACCGTTTGCCACTTTAAGATAGAGAGAATACTAGTAGAGGTAATCTAGGAGTCACTCAAGAACTTACACAACCTACACTTAATTATAACTGAGATGAGTAATAAAGAGGTTGCTCACAAGAAAAAGCACTTTTACAAAATGATTTTAGAGAGGGTGGCCCTCAAGGTCACTTTCAAGTTTTACAAAGTTTGTACAACAAGTTACCATTTGAAATGATATTTATCAAATCACATATTTTGTCACCATTAAGAGACATATTTTCTTTTTGACTTTGGTTTGCACCAGATGTCATATGTCAGAAGGGACAAGTGGATGCAGACACGTAGGGACAAAAGGTACATCGCAAACCTTTTCCATTGAGTTCCTTCTCATTTTTGGGTCCCAAATAAGCCTTAGTATTCACCTATAAATGGTACCTTTTGGTAAGGTCAAACCATATCAGAAACTCAAGTTTAAGTCATTACTCTGCCAAAACCACACCTGACCATGTATTATCTCCCTGATATCTCTCTCTAAATGATAAATGCTTATCTTTTCACTCCCATAATTATAGCCATCATTCTCAGGAGATCTCTCTCTCTCTAAGTTACCATTATTGTTCATGAATTTCATCTTCTTGCAGGAGGAGGTCATAACATTTACTCCATTTTTTATCAGAAGAGGATAGTTTTCTACCAGAGATGCTCTTAAGACTTTGAGGAACTTGAGGACAGAGTTCATTAGAGGGGGCCATGCCTCACCCATTCTAGTTATTCATAAACCCTAGTTACACCACCCACCTTCATTTAATGACTCTTTATGGAGGTATTCTCACTACTATGGACAAAAAAGGTCATAAAGTTTCTGAGAAGCTAGTTTTTGGAAGATACTCTTGGTGGTAACGAAGAACCCTATATCTTTGACTCACTTGAGTCTATATTATATAGGTGCTCATCTAGTTTGGAAATAGTGACAAAATTGAGTCATATCCTTTTCAACTAACAAGCCTTCATAATCTACATTTTATTTCCTCTAATAGTCCAAAGGTATAAACACCAACACCACACCTAGGATCATTAATGTGTTGCATATGAGATTGCATTCTTCATAATATGGGTGTGTGTGAGTTAAATCCCTTTAAAATAATTTTCTATAATTTTTTGGGACATTTTATATAATTTCTAGAATTTTAAAATAATATTTTTTCTAAATTAAAATTGAAGTTATTAAGTTTGTGGGCTGATTTGTAAATTCTTTTAGCTTCTAAAAACTTGCTTGGGTAGAAAGCAAATGTTCTTGATAATTGTGTGGGTGCAAATTGTATTTCTTCAAGATAAAAAACACGCGTTTTATATGCCATCTCAACCTTACATGTGTTAGACTCACAACAGGTGGATTTGTGTTTTCTTGCCCTCACATACCTGTGTTTGATTGTGAACCCATGGATCAGTTTCATCGATGGTCTACATGTGACCTGAATCAATCATTGTGATACCTAAATCAACTAGTAAGATAACGTTTAATAACGGTGCATCGATATCCATCATATTTACCTCGATCTCTTAAGACTCAATCGTGACCATTCATTTGCTTCGAAGTTCCAGAGGCTTCCATGGGGTAGTATAAATAGATGCCTTATGTTTTGCGATTACAATATTTTGTTCACCTCACTTATAAGATATATATATATATATATATATATATATATATATATATATATATATATATAGAGAGAGAGAGAGAGAGAGAGAGAGAGAGAAGAGAGAGAAAAAAAAAGAAAACCCTAAACTAAACTCCGGCCAAATCTCAACAGAAAATTATTTCTGAGAGTGTTCGAGAGTTGTGAAGATCATTCCTCTTCTGTTCTTAATCTATTTTCCAAATTAACCACACCAGTTTGATCTCATTTTCTTTCATTAGAAAACTGAGATTGAAATTATGTGATACATTTCACATCTATCTCTCTTAGATTTGATTTCTTATTTCGGGAAATCATAGTTTTATTGGTTGTTTTCAAATTTTATGTTTTTAAATGCTAAAACCAACAAAATAATTTTTTATTTAAGTTTCTTTGAACATTCGGACTCAGATCTAGTTTAAGATCTTGATTGGGGATTTACACTTTCACATATTTCATATTTTTTGAAATAGTCTGTATATTTTCAAAATAAGAAAGTGTTTCGGATCTTGGCTTGTGTATATAGAAAGATTCCCTCTTGATCTGTGGATAAATTGAAATATCCAAAGTCTAATAGTTTTTATTAAACTTATTTTGAAAATCTTTACATATTTGTGATCTGTTTGTAATTTGATAAGCATCATGTCTGTAATTAAGTGTCTGTGGGTTTCATGCATGTGATTTACACCACTTACACTTTCACACTACTACCTTGAAATGTGTTGGTATTGAGATTTTGGACTTTTAAGTCGACGTAAAGCTAAAAGGAGTGGAGTGACAAAGCTGAGAGAACATCAACAACATCAGAGCCTTGGGAGAAGTCAGAAAATCCAGAGGAGTTGGTATATTTCTGAACTTAGATTAGGCTTGATTGTGTGTTTTGATTGTTATATAGTTTGTATCCTGTTACTTTATTTTAGTGGATTTTTACTTTTGAGGTGTAGAGACCTCCGTGGATGTTTCCCCAATTGGGTGGTGTTTTACCACGTTAAAATTGTACTTGTATACTTCCTATTCCTCTCATCCCTTTCTTGAGGCTGTGTTGATTTAATTTCTTTATAAGTTTTGGTTTTCAAAACTAGTAAACCTATACCTTAAATAACTCGTTCATACTGTTTTGTACATCTTGTGTTAAGAAATTTGTTTTAAGAAAAGAGTTTATTCAACAAACTGTTCGGAGCCATTTAGATAGTTTAATGTTGAATTAAACGACTTAAGTGGTACTTTTTCAATTGGTATCAGAGCTTTGTTTTTTCAAAATTCTTTAGATCTTGAGTTTCTAAATTTTTTTTCTCAAAATAAATTATGGACGAGCAATTTGAGAGACTAGGTAACATATCCAGGACCCCTCTCTTTAATGGAACCAATTTTCCTTACTAGATGGTAAGGATGGTTGCTTTCATCCAATGGCCAATGGGAGATAAAGTCTAGGATGCTATTGAAAATGGTTACACATTTCCTACTAAACCATCCATTGAAGGAAGTACTGTGAGGATTAGAAAGTTACTAAGTGAATTCACTAAAGAAGAGAAACAGACATCCATTAGCAATAACAAAGGTAAAAATGACATATCCATGTCTATCAATGAACACAAATTTAAGAGAATATCATTATGTTCTACCTCTAAGGAAGCACGAGACACCCTAGTGACTGCACATGAGGGTGACACTAGAGTCAAATCTGTTAAAACACAAATATTAATTCAGCAGTAAAATTCCTTAATCATGACTGAGACTGAGTCATTTGATGACTTCTATATTAGATTGACAGGCATTGTGACCAAATTGCATGCTAATGGGATTGTATATGATACAAAGGAAATTGTCTCTTAAATACTAAGATCGCTTCCACAAAAATTTGATAATAAAAGATATGCAATTGAGGAGATGGATGATCAAAATGTCACACCTTGACTCCTCAGTAGCAAATTTAGAACTGTGGAAATGGAATTAGAATTTAAGAAACAATTAACCCAGTCCCAAAAGAGACGGTCTAGTTATAATATTATTTTTTCATCTAAGTTGACCATACCTAAACTTAGTATACCCGACATTGACTTAGACTCTGATGAGGACTGTAATTTAAATAGTCTAGATATTCATCTTTCCTTTATGTCTAAACAGTTTAAGAAAATTGTAAACTTTTGAAACAAAATAGAAAAAAGTCAAGGCAAACATACTTATCCAAACCAATCTAATAATAGGCCTAATGAGAGAAGATAAGATAAACACCATACTGATAATCACAAGAGATCTGAGAGAGACCTTAAAAATGTTGAATGTTATAGATGTAGAAAGTTAGGACACATGGCAAGTGACTGTGGAGTTAACTTAGACAAAATTCACAAACATAATAGGGCTCATTTATGCAAGACCTGGGATGACTCAAGTGAATATGAAATCGATGAATATGAGTCATATAAAACTTTTGACCCTTGTATGTCATTCTTTTCTAAGATAATTTACACTGGTGATGAGGAATTTGATCTTGCTATGATAACTGATACTATGCCTACTGGTTTATCTGCCTTATTGCTTGAGAATGTTGATAATACTTCAAACATTGTGTGTGTGAGTCAAAGGGAATGCTCTATTTTTTATGTCAATGGGTGTATGAGTCCTAAAAATGAACCACTAGGGGACACTGCACACTGCACACTTAGTGACTCTGGCAACGATGACCTTCCTGACATTCACACAATGTATACAAAAACTCTCAAGAAAATCACTAGACTTGAAAAGATTGCCAAGGATCTTACCCAGAAGAAAGAAATTCTAAGTCATATGATCAAACAGAATACTGAAGAGTATACTACTCAATGTCTAGATCATGAGAATGAAACCAAAAATTTTGAACAAAAACTAAAAGAATTGCCAGACTCAAATGAAATTCTGGAAAAGAACTACAAAGGAACATTGTTAAAATTGGAACAAACAAAAGAAAAGACATCAACAGTATTTAAAAAAATTGAAAATAATTCCAACTATTTTGAAGACTGTGTTGCTGACCAATTCTGATGATAGAACTGGAATAGGATTTTGTCCCAACTCTAAGACCCAAACTAAAAACTTAGAAACAATAAAGTTTGTGTCTGGTGGTAAAAGACCTATTGAAATTTGTCTAGACTTTCAAAGTTTGAAAAATGAGTTTTATATAAATCAACAAAAGTTAGACATTGGTGAATCAAGTAACTCTAAGCATAATGTTCAACATAAGGCTAAATACGTCTGCCCCATATTCGACAAGCTGATTATTTATTTCATCATGTGCCACCTAGGAACAAGACTAGACCTCAAAACCTAGACAAGCCTTCGAATAACAATTTTACTAAGGTTATGAGTTCTATGTGCCATCTTTAATGTTCCTATTATGATGTCTATGGAAATTCCCTTTATGGTTGATATTCCAAACGTCTATGTAATCCAATCTATAATTCCCTGTTTACCATAACTTCAACTATTCTAGGAGAAACTGAAACAACTATGTCCTTCCTAGACAGCCAGATAAGAATTCTAATTATCGAAATAGAAAGAGAAGGACTAATACTAAAAGACCATCAATAAGAAGGAATCCTTAATTTTTTTTCTAAACCAATTGCTCAAACTGTCTATAATACTCATAAACCTGTGCAAAAATCTTTTAAAGAAAAGACTGAAGCTCGCAAGTTTTATCAAATACGAACTAATAAGCGCAAATTGAAAAGTAGAGAAATTTGGGCCAAAAAAGATGATCTATTACCCCAGTTGAAATGTAACATTGTGATTAGTGATTTTAAAGCTGAACACACGACATTTGGCTGGTATTTAGACTCTGGATGTTCCAAACATAAGAATGGGGATGATTCTAAACTTTTAAACAAAACTAACTTCTCTGGAGGAAAAGTCTTGTTTGGAGATGGTGTATCGACCCATATCATTGGTAAAGGAACACTCCATGAAGAAGGATTACCCATTGTTGAAGATATTCTCTTAATAACAGGCCTTAAAGCCAATTTACTAAGTATATCATAGTTTTATGACTCCAACCATAATGTCACCTTTTAAAAGAATAATTACAAAATTTTAAATGAAAAAGGTGATTGCATTATTACAGGACTCCATACTCCAGATAACTGTTACACAGTCAATTCAAGTACAGAGGTTTGTAACATTGCCATAATGGATGACAATGAGATATGACATAATAGGTTGGGTCACATTAATTGTGATAGTCTTAGAAAATTGTGTTCCTAAGACATAGTTAGATGTCTTCCCAAGATCAAACCAATTTCAAACATCATATGTGGTCCCTGTCAAGAAGTAAAAATTGTTAAGGCTCCCCACAAGAAAGTTAAATAAGTTTTATACACTAAACATCTAGAACTCATCCATATGGACCTAATGGGTCCTTCTCGTACTGTTAGTCTTTGTGCAACAGTTATATCTTAGTTGTGGTTGATGACTTCACTCGATTTACTTGGGTTGCCTTTTTAAAACACAAGTCAAAAACTTTTCGTAAGTTTTTGAAAATCTTAGTTTGTATAGAAAATGAAAAGGAGTCTTAAGTAGATAGAATTCATAGTGATAGAGGATGAGAATTCATAGATTCATGTGTCATTGAATAATGTGACTATACTATTTACAAACATGAATTTAGTGCTCTTAAGACACCACAACAAAATGGAATTGTTGAGCGTAAAAATTGCACTTTTCAAGAAATGGCTCATGTGATGATTCATGCAAAGAACCTACCTAAATATTTTTGGGTAGACTCCATTCGTACAACCTGTCATATAATCAATCGAGTTTACTTAAGGAAAAATACCAAACAAACATCCTATGAGCTTTGGTATGGGAAGAAACCTAACCTAAAATACTTTAGAACCTTTGGTAGCACCTGTTATGTCTGTAAGGACAGAGAACATCTGTCTAAATTCGAAACCAGAGGAGATAAAGCCATTTTCTTAGGATATTCTCCAAATAGTAGAGCTTACCATGTCTACAATATTCGTACCAAAACTATGATGAAATCCATTAATGTAGTTATAAGTGACACTAATGTAGAAAGTAAGATTAAAGAACCAGCTATAGTGGATAAATCCGAAAACATTTTAAATTATGATTCTCCAGAGATAGTTGAGTCCTTACCAACTGAGACCCCTTAAGTGCCTAACTGGGTTTCCAAAGATCATCCTTTAGATAGTGTAGTTGGTGATCCTACTGAGCCTATTCGTACAATATCTCAACTTCATAACATTGCTCATTTTGCATGCTTTATGTCTCTTATTGAGCCAAAGACTGTAAATGAAGCCTTGAATGACACTTTTTGGATAAATTATATGCAGGAGGAACTTCTTCAATTTGTCATTCATGATGTATGGTATCTTGTACCCCGACCTGATATAAAAGGGTTATTAGCACACATTGGATCTTTAAAAATAAAACTGATGAATCTGGGATGCTTATTCAGAATAAAGCTAGATTAGGTTCCTAGGGATACTCTCAAATTGAAGGAATAGACTTCGAGGAAACTTTTGCACCTGTCACTCGCCTCGAGTCTGTTCGCTTGATTTTTACAATAGCTTATCATTTGCACTTCACGCTATATCAAATGGATGTTAAGTTATCCTTCCTTAACGGAATTTTAACTGAGGTGACCTACGTAGAACAACCCAAAGGGTTCATTGACCCTCATCCTCCAAATTATGTCTATCATCTTAAAAAAGCTCTTTACAGGTTAAAAAAAGCTCCTAGAACTTGGTATGAACATCTATCCACCTTTCTTTTAGACAATGGTTTTAGGAGAGGAGGGAATGACGAAACATTATTTGTCAAACATTTTGACAATAATATAACTATATCTTAAGTTTATGTTGACGATATCATTTTCGAATCCACCTACCCTTCAGAAGTTAAGACCTTCTCGGACATTATGCACAAAGAATTTCAAATGTCACTTATGGGGTAGTTATAATTCATCTTAGGGATCCAAGTTAAACAAAATTCAGATGGCTTATTTGTATCGCAATCCAAATACACGTTAGAGATTGTCAAGAAGTTTGCCCTAGAAATAGTCATTTTGACTGCGTCGTTGCGTCCGGAAGGTTCGAAATAGTCAGAAAAGTATATTTGGATGTTAATTTTGATCTCAGGTCATTTGGAAATGAAAGGACAACCCAAAAGGGCATTTTGGTCATTTTTCTAAGGGGGATGAATAGTGATTTCGGGTTTTGTCTTATTATAAGTATTGGTAGATTAAGTGTACGTGGGTTATACATCTCCTCTTCACAAATTAGAGAAGCCGTCTTCCTAGAGAGAGTGAAAGGGTACTTAGGAAGGGAAAAGCCTACTTGGGAAGGACAAGAACAAGAACCAGTGTTCACCACCACCAACCACCACCGGAGTTTGACCGGAGAAGGAAAAACCAACTGAGATATACTACACCAAAGGATCAGAACTTCAGTAAAGGCAAGTGTTTGATAATGGCAATTTAAGTTCGTATATTGTCCATGTTAGAATAGTTATGAAAAGAGAAGATTATTCATGTTTGGAAGAAATAATGGAGTGATTAAATGGATTTCTAAAAACTGAAATGATATAGGAATTAAACTCATGTTGTAGGATGAAAATAATCACGAAATAATCATATATCTATGGAAGAAAATTCTGAAAACCATTGAAGTGTTCTTAAAGTTAATATGTTGATGATTTTCTGGAAAATGAGGAGATAAACATGCTTTTAATCCAATCCCTTGATGATTTTAGGATGTTTAGAGTATTGGAAATCGTTCATATATGTTGATATATCATGTAGAAATAATTATAACTCATTTTGGAGGTTAATATGAAGGTTTGAATGAGTAAAAACGGTGAAACCCGTAGTTGCAGAAAATGCAGAAAACCAGGCTTAAACCTGAGGGATCGATCGATCGACCTCCCCTGCCTTCGATCGATCGACCTCCCCAGAATATGTAAAGTTGTTTCTTTTTAAATGTTGATTCTTATCCCAAAACTTTTGTGAATCTTTGGTGATTATTATTTGGATATTATGGGACTTAGAAAATATCAGTAAACCCTTGATAAGATTTGAATTAATTTGATTTGGATTCAAGTGATTAAAATGATGAAAATTATATTGAATGGAATTTCGGTTGCTAGATTCATTTGTTAAATTCCAAATGGAGATGTAGTAGGATTAAAGATAGGACCAGTAGGGGTGATTGAATATAATATCTGGGTATCCTTAAGTTTACAAGAGGGTTTAATCCTAAGTGAAAGAAGATGTGTTTATAAGAGATTCGAAACTATTGGTTTTAACCTTAATTAAAAGGAGAAATTAAACTCGTGGTTATTCAGGAGAAATGATATTATGGACCAATAGGATATTAGTGACTTCTTACTGAATATATGTTGAGGAAAACCTATTTGAATCTTGTGTATTGAGTGAGAGAAACCTTAGGGTTACAATTTGAACATCAAGGACTGAGTTTAAACTCATTATTGATTTCGCAAGGACTGAGTGTAGTACAAGAGCGTAGTGGTATGGATCCTGGATAGAGATGGGAGTTTAGAACACATTTGGTTGAAAGAGGGTATGAGGTTATCCCGATCGCATAGTTGAAGTTGTCGGACCTCCTCGATCGACAAAGTTAAGTAGTAGTGTATTGGAGGGGTTCCTTGCTTGGATTTCGCTTTGCGAGACGCTCCGCGCATGAACCTTAACGACGTCGGGAGTGGAGAGATGATATAGGATGCGAGGATAATTAAATTAGGAAGTAAAGATATGATATTTTAATACGTGGAATTTAAAAGAGATATAATGCTACGTATGGGATATATCTTAGGGTAGTGATATTACCTTATTGATATTATATTATAGGTATGATAATACCTATTTGATTGATTGATGATTTATGTGTATGACATACCTAGCTTACTTGCTATCGGTGGGAGGTTTGCGCGTGAGGGCAGTCATATCCTGATGAATCCATGGGATATTTGATTTATCGCTCGAGAACATAGGTCTATGAAAGACTTATCGGGGAGTTGATAAGTCCGCTGACTGTGGGTACGTAGGTATGTGCGTGACCCATGGATACGAGAACTATGTTCGCCTCCAATTTGTTTGTTGATGTTTGTGGTTCGAGGAATCCTTACCGAACCTTTAGTCCCCTATTCGGCGACCTGCGATGATGGGACATGATAGCAGAGTAATGCATTGCACCACAACTGTGACTCGGGGTGATGTATTATATATGAATATATATATATATAATGAAATAAATGATTGAATGGATATATATTGGGGTTAACTCTATCTACGGTGATAATTGTAGATAACGGTTAATGAATGCTTATGCTTATAGAATTGAAAAGCTTAATTCATATTAATGAGAAATGATTCATGTTAATGAGAAACGATTCATATAAAGGAGAAATGTAAATGAATAATAATGTGACGTATGGTATGGGACATACGGGGATTATGATATGGGAATGGAATTATATTATGGAATTGGTAGAGGAACCATTAACTAGGAAGTTAATAGAAAACGTTAAGTGTACACTCTAGTTGAGAGGTGAGAATAACAAGTGAGAGTTGGATCTAACATGTACATAATAAATGCTTTATTGCACTTATTAAGTACTTGCTGTTTTAAAAATCATCTACACATTCGGGCTCTGACCTGTTTCCTTGCAAATTTTCTTTTCTATTGTATCTCCTATATCAGGTGTCCAGCAGCAGGGACGCCAACCTTAGTTGATTGTGACGAGCTATGGAGCTATGGAGTTTTGCTTAGACGCCTATCATCTTTTTGATTCACAGTATTATTATTTAGGGCATGTCGCCCAAAGGATTCAATTATCTTTTCTATCGGGGTTAAATACTATTGTATTCGTGTCTTTTTAATACATTTGACATTGTTGGGATTATTGTAATGGATTAATATTATTTGGGAATGTTTATTCCAATTGCATTTAAATTCTTTTGTGTTATTTATTGTGTTATCAGTGTTGTAGAATAAAATGTGCAGTTTTATTCTTAAACTAAAAATGGTTTTGTTGAAATTTAAATTTGGAAAGTTTTTAACACCAACTTAATTGAGTATTGGGTAAGTTGTAAATGTTTTCGACGGTGATGCTAAGAATGAGCCAACTGTATATTCTGTTTTAATTTGGTATGGGACTGGACACCCGGTATTTAATTAAGCGGGGTGTTACACAAGTCACACTGCTAGCCTAAAAAGAAGCTCGCGAGGGGAGTCCTCTGGTCTTCCTCGGAGAAATAACCAACTCAAGAAAGTAACAAAAAAAGCTGTTAAGTGTGATGGGGAGTTAACATTTTGACCCACCTAGCTCTTGGCCACCCCGCTCAAGGCCTCACTTTTGGGTAGCTGATCAAATTCTTTAAACCAATACCTTTACCATTTGGAAAAGGAATGTTTGGTAGCACAAGTTTGGTTAATGTCCACATACTTTGTACATTCATAAAGAGCTGAGTGAAGCTCCTTAATCGTTTCTTCCTCAAGGGGTCCTCGTAACCATCAGTGAAAATATGTCCCCCCAAGTAGGGGAGGGGAAAAAACTCACAAATATGTTCTAAAGTTATTGTAAATTTACTCCACCCAGTTATAAAAGTGTGCGAGTCCCTACTCCAGCGAGAGGCCAAAATATTGAAGGAGGCACCATGTTTAGCAATCGTGAATGTTTTCAAACTATCAATTGTTTTAACAAGTCCAAGCCCCCCGAGTACAAGCTTGTGCGATGGGGGGGGGGGGGGGGCTAGGATGTGATCTACCCAGAGGTCCCACTCATCAGGGGCACCTCCATAAACTTTAAGTTCAATAATGGAAGGGGGAAAGTCATCACGATCCACTTGAACTCTAAGAATAGAATCAATAAGTACAAAAGGAAAGTCAGATGACTCACCTAAACCCACTTAGGGCTGCTCGACAATCTTGGCGACAAACTCCTCTTCAAAATTTTCGAGGGAGGCCATAAAGCTATCTATTGATTCAAAGTAGGGAGCACAACGATAAAGACCAAAATCCCTTTATTTTAAGTTGAGAAAACAGTCCTTGTGCGATTTTGAGTAAGAGGTTGTGGTCATGGGACCACCTGTCATGGTCATCCCAGAAAATGAACCACTCACGACAGTCGATCAAATTCTCACAATAGTGGTGGCTATGGTGGTTGTGCCAGTGGCTAGCACCGTGGAAATTCTAAGTTATAGATATGGGTAAAGTAACCACTAGAAACTCGCTAGTGGTTGTGGCCACGATAGAAGAAGGATTTCTCGATGGGGAAGCCATGAAATTAACAAGGGTCAAAGAAAAATCTTGAAAAGTTAAAGAGGCAATAGAGGTTTTCTATAAAAATCTCCTTCTCTTTTTGAAAAAACTCTCTGGAGGTATGGAGAAGACAAAGTGAAAAATTAAAGTGAAATTTAAAAATAGTTTTTATACTAGAAAAGTCACGCATGTGGGGAGAGCCAAAAGACACACAAATTATTACCCCAAATGATGGGATGCCAGTTACTAGAATGACACGTGTCTCCTTAAGACCACAAATCTTGGTTTAAGTGACATAGGAATTAATGACCCTAGTGCTAATGATGAAGTAGCTATGCAACCTTGTATAAAGTCTTTCGATCTACCCGCGAGGGAGTCCACCATAAGTGACCCCCTCTGCCAAGATCATAACAACGAACATTTGATAGTAAGGGAGTCCACTACGAGGGACCCTCCAGCCAAAGTCACAAAATAACAATAAGCAATGACGACAGAGTCCATCATGAGGGACCCCTCAACAAAAGATAACAATTTAAGATAACAGTTGGCGAGGGGGTCCACCTCGAGTGGCTCCTTTGCCAAAGTTAAATGTAAATAACAGAGTTTGTGGTGAGGGGGTCCAACACATGAGTGACCCCTCAATAAGTAAAATTGATATTGAAGCAAGGGGTAATACCACCAATGGTTCCTTCCTCACCTTATAAATTTTGAAGCAAGGTAAAACAATAACTGAGGCGAGGGAACTCACCTCGAGTGACACCTCTGCCCAAAAGTATGTCAGAAAGGAAATGGGTTAGGATGTGAGGGTCCACTATGAGTGTCCCCTCGTCATGAGAAAGGTTTATTCCTTTAATTAGAAAAATATTAATGTATATTTTGTTGTACATGTAGCCTAGTTCAGCAATCAGGTCCCAAACATGCCAATTGGGATCTCTTGGGGGTTTTGGTTTGGTGGATGAGAGACGTGGTTTATTGAGAAAGCTCAACCACTTGACACTTTAAGATAGAGATAATATTAATAGAGGTAATATAGGAGTCACTCAAATACTTACTCAACCTACACTTAGTTATAACTGAAGTAAGTAGCAAAGAGTCTGCTCACAAGAAAAAAGAAATTTTATAAAATGACTTTAGAGAGGGTGGCCATTAAGGTCACTCTCAAGTTTTACAAATATTATACAACAAGTTACCTTTTGAAATGATATTTACCAAATCACATATTTTGTCACCATTAGGAGACCTATTTTCTTTTTTACTTTGGTTTTCACCAGGTGTCTCTGTAAGTGGGAACATGCGACTGCAGACAGGTAGGGACAAAAGGTACATTGCATACTTGTCCCTCAAGTTCCTTCTCATTTTTAGCGCCTAAACGTGCCTAAATCAGCCCTAGACCTATAAATAGGATCCTTTGGTAAGGTAAAATCATATTAGAAACTCAAGTGTAAATCGTTACTCTGCCAAAATCACACCAGACCTAGTATTCTCTCCATGCTCTCTTTCGATAATTGCTAAGTGCTCATCTCTTCACTCCTAACATTATAACCATCACTCTTAGAAGATCTCTCTCTCTCTCTCTCTCTCTCTCTCTCCAAGTTACCATTATTATTTGTGAATTTCATCTTCTTGCAGGAGGAGGTAATAGCATTTACTCTATTTTTTTACCAGAAGAGGAAGGTCTACCCTAGATAGTCTTGAGACTTTGAGGAACTTAAAGAAAGAGTCCATTGGAGTGGGTCATGCCTCACCCGTTCTAGTTATTTAAAGACCCCAGTTACACTACCCTCCTACAAATCCTTTATGGGATACTATTATGATCTCATATTATATTGAAGATTATGAGAGGATATTGTACTACTTCAGGCACTCATGCAGTAGCAAACATTGGTTTCTCTTGGCCAAGTTTGGCTATCTTGCAGCTAATGCACTTAATATTAAGGTTTCAATGATATCCAATCTGTAATGCTTAACTTTCGTGCCATTCGACGTTGGCTCAAGATCTCTTGTAAAGGAGAATTGCATCATCTTTATCCTCAACATCTCAAATACTCATTGGGTGAATTTAAAATTCACACGATTTTGTCCCTTACCACCATCTGCCTCTCACTGGAGATCAAGGGCCATTCAAGATGCCCTTGAGTGGGTTAATACGTTCAAGGCTCACTTACAACCTTTTCAAAATATATGTCCGAAAGACATTACGATGAAAGATGAACCATACTTGATATCGTCGGATGAAGATGATGACTTGATTGTGCCTTGAATTTAACTTTTTATAATATTTTGTTGAATTATGTAATTTGGTGATAGCATTGATTGTAACTTTTTGTGCAATTATGTAATTTGGTTATAGAAATTATTTCATCGGATGAAGATGAGCACTTGACTGGGTATTGATTATAACTTTTTACAACTTTTTACAACTTTTTGTAAGAAATATGTAATTTGGTTATAGTTTAATCAATTTGGTTATAGTAATTTGGTTCAAGCCTTGATTATAACATTGAAAAATTCTAACATTAATAAAATTGATAAACATCATATTATAACATTGATAAAATTAAGAGATTATAATATGATATGGTAATTATCAATTTCCCAACATTGATATTAAATATACATTAAATTAAATTAACATTGATATTAATATTACATATATTGATATCACATATACATTAAATTAACATTAACATTAACATTACATATACATTAAATTAAATTATTAATTGCCTAACATGATGTAAGGAAGTTACCTAGACAATATAACACACGGTCTGTTTAAGTCGTATATTATTCAACCATGGTGACACCACGCCGTATGATAGTTAACCACGATAACACCACACCTTATTTCTCAAGCTCACGGTTGCTTCACACCGTGAATTTTATACAGTGAGTTTGAGTGAAATTCCACTCATATACCATGGTGATATGAGTCCAAGTAACTCGAACAAGTGGTTGGACTTCACCATGTCTAATACATTCACGGTGGTCTCACACCATGGAATTTATGCAGTACAATTTTAACCACGATTCCACTTGGCCATCTACCTCATACCTACGATCTAAAGTGACTATGTTTGACAATGATATGATTGGATCCCACCGTGAATTTCATACAGTGAGTTTGAGTGAAATTTCACTCATATACCACGATGTTTATTTCTTGGAAATCCTTTGCAGGATCTGCATTATCTTCATTTTTTGATCCACCATCCTTCTTTCTTCCCTCTCTCTTGGGGATGTTGTCTTTATTATCATTCTTAGTTATCATCGAGCGCCCGTTATCATTCTGGGCGTCAACGACCACATCTTCCACCTTCGCATATTTTTCAATGCGAGACATGAGGTCATCTATGGTATCTGCCTCCTTATTAGAGAGGGACTGATGTAATATAGAGTTAGAGGGGAACCCTATCTTGAATGAGGCCACGATATATTTAGAGAAATCCTCAACCTCATTATAAGTTTCCACTACCGCCTAGCGTATGTGACACCCCGCCCAATTAAAAATCGGGTGATCAGTCCTTTATTAAATTAAATCAGAATATCCAGTTGGTTCATTCTTAACATCACAGTCGAAAAACATTTACTTTATTGATAACCTAATAATTAATTAAGCTAGTGTAAAAAACTTTTAATATTTTTAAAATAACATACAACAATTCGAATTCAATAATAAATTACATTAAACCAACACGATAAATAATGAATGTCTAAATAGTCAAAAGAGACTGGATAAAACACACCAGCCTAAAATCCCAACACAATAATATCTGAATAAAAACAACTGAAATACTGAGTACAAAATCTCAGAGATAAATATACTAAGAATAAGCGACATGCTCTGACTGAAGTAACTGTAACAGGAAACTGAATAGATAAAAGTGGAGGCCTCTAATATCGAGGACCTTCAACTTCCATAATAGCTGCAACACGTCAAGCAACAGTCAACTCCTAAGCTAGACGTCCCTGTGACTGGACACCTAATATAATATAAACAAGAAAATATATTTGCAAGAAACGGGTCAAAGCCCGAGTGAAGATAGTTTGAAAACATTTATTAAGTATTTAAAATCCTGAAGAGCAGATATTATACACATGTTATCTTTTCGACCCTCACTTATTATTCTCACCTCTCAACTGTTGTGCACGCCTAACGTTCCTCTAACCCCTTTCTAGTTACTATTATCACACCTAACTAGTTTATAACCATAAGCCTTCTAAACTATCACTCATTATATTCACCCGTATAACCCACATAATATATTATTGAATATTTCCACATTTATTATCCCAAGTAAGCGTTTTCACAACTAAGGTTAAGTGTTCACATACTTAGGTTATTTTAGATTTCACTATCTTTCTCATCTACTAAATCCAAACATTAGAATATAACATAAGTATATAGATAGTCATCACTCTATCATATATATATTAATACGGAACCCCTAAGCTCAACTGGGGTGCATGCATACTCTGTTATCAAGTCCCTGTACATCACGTACTAAATGAAGGACTATCGGTTCAGAATCACTCTCGAACCATAAATACGAATCACATAAATTAGAGGCGAACATAGTCCCCATCCAAATGGGTCATGCACACACCTACGTTCCCATTCAATCGTCAAAACTATCATACTCTCAGATAGAACGTAACCAAGGTCCTATGTTCTGGGTACAAATCTAAAATCCCTTTAATGGGTTCATCAGAAAAAGACCGTCCACGACACAGAACCTTCCCCCGATAGCAAGCAACGTAGGTATGTCATACACATAATAAATCATACAATAGGTATTCACACCACCTATATATATATATATATATATATATATATATATCATCGATATAGGTATACTCACGTCCCATATCATAAGTCTCGTACGTAGTATATTTATATCCTGGATATCCCACGTATGAAAGAATTATAACTTTACTTCTCATCGTACGCTCTCGAGTATTTCTCGCCACTCAAATGTATCCATTATCGCACACATAATATCAGTAGGTAGCTCACTATATCCTACTGGTCTAAATTATCATTTCCCTAGAATTCTTGTGACTCGATTTATTCTCAAAATTAGACATTTCTCTCAATTAAGCCTAATTAAGTTTAACTCTAAATTCTCCCTCATAGGACCAAACCCTAAACCCTACCTAAGCCTACTGGTACTTCAATATAATCCCCATTATGTTTAAAATTAAATTCCATAATTGAATCCCGAACATTTTCCAAAGATCCTAGATACAAAGGGGAAAAGGGCCAAAATCTGGGCAACCGAATCGATTCGGCTAGGAATTGAATCGATTCACCCCTACACGTATCGATTTTCTACATTTGTTTTTCTACAGGTTTCTCCATGGTTACACATCCAAACCATCATTACATAATCCTAAACTCCCAACCAAAGGTCTATATCATTATAGTAACATGTATGGATGATTTATAATGTTCCAGAATCATTGAATCATAACTTAACATCAATAAATTTCAAAATTCCAAATTTATTTCGTTAAAACCCTAGTTCATCACTTTTAATCAAGAATACCATAAAAACTCAGATTTCTTCACTAAGATTAGTTAAAATTTCGTGGTTATATACTACATGCATGAAAGAACTAATATTGTATCAATTTTGAATCCAAGGTTATGATATATATATCTTCCAAATTCACCTAATGTTTAAACTTGCAAATTTATATCATGTATGATGTCCATGTTAGTACGTGGACATCATACATCATATAAATTTGCAAGTTTAAACACTTGCCTCTTTTGGTAGGTCTGATATGTTGAAGAAGATGGGTATGGGTGTGATCCTCTCTTTCCGATCTACGCAACGACAGTGGTTTTGGTGCAAAAGGTGGCATGGTTGGTGGTTCTAGCCTTTGGAACTTCCTCTCTTCTTCCTCCTATGGCCTCTTTGTAACATATTTGATTATAACCCTAGAAAACATAACCTCTAACCTGATATAACTCTCAGAATTTTGTAGGTCTCTTTTCTCCAAAAATACAATTGACTAAAATATCCCTCCGGGACTAAAAGTGTCCCAGGGCCCGAACTAAACCCCTGGGTAGACTTTTCTGACCAATCGAACCTTCCGAACTCAATGGCACACTCGAAATGACCATTTGGATAACTTAAAAATTAATTTTTTTATCTCATCAAATAGAGTCCGGACACGACTGACACGCATGTCCCGATTAAATTATAGTAGCTTGTCGTATTTTTCACTCGCGATAATTTTAATATATTCGTAACCATTTATTACTTATTCACTAAGTAATATTCCATATAATTCACATAAAAAATATTAATCCTTGTCTCGCTAAATAATATTTATTTTTATTCCGGATTAATTTCCCATTTTAAATTAAATAAATCTCATAATTAAAATCATTACAAATACAGGGTGTTATAGCGTACTCACGCAAGGCGTACTGGGGATTTTTTCTCATAGTGATAAGAACATCCATTCTCTTTGAATGTGCATTATTGGTGGTGAACCAGCAATGAAGGCTTCAGTGAGTTGCTTGAAGTTGTTCATCGACCTATGTGGTAATTTTTCAAACCATTTTTGTGCGATATCCCCTAAGTTGGAATACGTGGCACATAAGAGCGTCGTGATGTCTCCACAAGGTCATGGACTGTCTATAATGATATACATGCTTGATATGGTTAGTCTTTTCATTATAGATTTTAAATCTGGGAGTTGTGAACTTCTTGCAGGGTTCTAACTCTTCAATTGCTCTTGAAAAAGGGGACTTCATCCGCGTAATGAGGGTCCTTCTAGCTAGTTCCTTAGTGGATCTAGCCCTGCGATTAGCGCAATGTTGATCCATCTCTTTCCTAATGAAATTATGGATATCATGCTTACAATATCATACCTCTTGATTTCGTCTCACAGAAAGACACTCGTGCTCAGAGTGCTCTTGATCACGGCGTAAACTCCATCCTCGATTGTGATTATATGCTCGAGGGCTAGGGGTTCGGCCCTGGCACTCTTATTTATCATTGTGGAGCTCTCGCTCCATCCTTTCTAAAGGTCGCTTCAGACGTGTGTTCTCCTCCTCTTGAAGGCACGTGGCCTCCTCCTATTGGCAGAGCCGTTGTTCGTAAGCATCGATCAATCGTGAAATCTTAGTGGATCTAGGTTGCTCATTGTTTTAATGATAGTGTTGTTCTTATAGGCGATAATGTGCATGAGAACTGTCTCGACTCCCGTTGAGTTGGATTTATAACCTTACACTAGGTGTTGGGAGATAGTCTCGGTGGTTGTCAGTAAATGGCATAGGTGCACTGTGCGGGGGAGACATGACTATTGATTGGTTCTAAATGATTTAGGGAAAGAAAAACTCGTTTCCCATAGACTACGTCAATTGTAGGAGCAAAAATTCCACAATGAATAATCCCAAACAATTTAAACGAAACGGAGTAAAACAAGTTACACGATCATACGACACAAGTATTTACGTGATTCGGCAATGGCCTATGTCCACTGGGTGTTTCTCCTTTCTTATTATTGTAATTCTAATAACAAGAGTTACATGCATCATTTACATAGGGTAAGACTTACCTTTATAGGGGAGAAGAGATGGTGTCGTGTAAGGCTCTAAAACTTATGGAGCAGTTGCGATCTGATCGTATTGATCATGCTCCAAGATCCTTGCTAATAGGACTTTTGATGCAATCATTTATCTCATTATGCTGGACAAGTGCCTTCCATCCTGAATAATTCGTGTTTTTTGGATACTTTCCCCACACAAATATATCGTGTTTTTATTGGTGTTAAGTACGAACACGTGATGCTCTAAGTGCATGATATTTTCTAAAAAAATAGAGACCGCGTTAACATGTTGGAATGAGTACACCGAAATAAAAATTTATGGTAGTGCCAACTACAATTTCGTGTACAGAGGATCGGATTGGTTGATGTTAGAATAGATAAAAAAAAAAAAGATATATCCGATGCAATATTTGAATAAGAGATGCAAAGTAGTATTGAGTCTGAATTTCTTGACCATCCATTACCCTCCGAATGAGTTTCTCGGTTATCATCGAGTCTTCATATAACTAATAACATTTAAGGGTTGTATGAACCCTTACAAATGAGAGTCAACTACATCTAAATTCAGTAGTATGACTAAAATCATAGGCCATTACGTATGTCATCTAATATATTAGTATCTATTAAAAATTGTAGACCCAAATAGTGCAAGGATGACATGTGTAAATATATTAAATATCATTAAGTTTGAGAGAAAAACGGAACTCTCTTCAATTTTGCTTCCAACGTTTCAGTTTCCCATGTGCATTGATTCACATTATCATTTATCTTCCCCACACTTTTTTCATTCATCTTCTTTTCATTTCCCAAGCCAACTCTTTCATTTCCCATTCCCAACCCTTTTTCGTTATTTGCTTCCCTTTCCTTTTGTTTTCGTCCATTCATTTCATTCACACGCAACTTCAAAGATCCACATTCATTCATATAAAAGAGAGCTTCAGTTCTTTAACAACAGCCAACCCTATTGTCCATTTTTAGAACAAAGATTCTTAACCTTATTAAGCATCCATTATCCAATAACAAAGCTCAAGCATCCATTATTGACATAAAAGGTAAGTTAACCTTTATATTTCTGATTTTTGTTTTCAGCCGGACATTAGATTTGTTAGGTTAATTCTGTTAGATTAATTCTATTAAACTAATAATTTAGACTTTTTAAATTTATTTAACATATGTTGGATTTATCAAAGCTTAAGATTAATTCTTTTAATATACATTTATTTAACAATTTAGACTTCTTAAATTTATTGATTTATATTAGATTAATTTTGTTAGACTAATTTTTTTTCAACCGACCATTAGATTTGTTAGGTTAATTCTATTAGACTAATAATTTATTTAACATATGTTAGATGTAACAAAGCTTAAGATTAATTCTTTTAATATACAGATTTATTAGACTTTTACAGATTTATTAGCTGATTTATGTTAGATTAAATTTATTAGACTTTTTATTGATTTATGTTAGATTAATTCTATTTTTTATATTAATATCATAATATGTTGAACTATTTTAAAAAAGTGAAAGAGTCATCCTTGACTCCACCTCCATCGTAATCCTGGCTCTGCCACTGCCAAGAAGCATAAAAAGTTGTTGAGATTGATTTCTGAAAAAAAATATTTGCCTCACTTCGGTTTGGGTATGACGACTTTAGGGTTCCTCTCAATATCTCTCTCTCTTCTCTTTCTTTAAAGTTTGTATTCATTTTTTTACATGAAACTGATACATCGCGATTTACATACATTTAGTTTTATTTCATATTTATTATTTCGCACATTTTTTGTTGATCATCTATTTTATTAAAGAAAAAAGGGAGAGAAAATAAAAAATTAGATATGAAGTAAATTAATAACAGGTTATATAACAATTTTTGTTGAGTGAGAGTGTAGTGACTGAAAAGTGTCTTTGGAGGACACATAAATAATTAAACAATGGATTTGGGTACTAAATAAGATTGTTCCGAAAATAATATTTTCAAAGAAAAATTGATCGACGGGGTAATAAAAAATTATCTGAATTACATGATTTTGAGGGTGAAGGTCACATTGGTTAATTTACTAATATTGTTGGTGATTGATTGTATCCCTTTTTTATTGAGGACTTTTTCCTTTTTACTTTAGGTAATTACTTGGTCGTAGAAATTTTACGAGAAAATGCTATGATTTTGTAAATTACTTTTCTGGTGTTATGTTTGATTTGTTGGTATTCGGCCACGCATCGCGTGGCCTACATGCTAGTAACATAATATGGAAATGGTGTATGTGAGTGTGATTCTGCCACGTGGCTTTCATTAATGCTTCGTTAATAACTTAACTCCAATTAATTCTAATCCCATTCTTAAAGACGGAAAAAAAAATTAATGTCTCTGAAACATCAAACTTTTTGATGCCTTGAATTGTGATTGGTTAATACCGCTGACGTGACCTCATTTTCATAAATGATGTGAGTCAAAACCAGTCAATCATAATCCAAAACATCAAAAAATTTGATGTCTTAAAAGACATCAAATTTTTTTCCCTTAAAGGCCGTGAATAGCCTCACATCTAAAATTCGGCCGATTCAATGTCTCAAAATAATAATCCTTTCACTTTCTCTCATAAATGGAAGAGAGAGAGTTGACCTTTGCATTAAATTTAGAGTAAAATTATACGTACCCACAAAAAAACCCAAAAAGTGTACCCGCTTAATAAGATAAAAATGAGTACAAGCTTTTTATGCACTCGATGGGACCCATTTCTATGCCCTGACGGGACTCATAATAATAAGGTATAAACTTTTAATGCATTGAGTATGAATTTTGGTTTTTTTTGTGGGTATACGTAGATTTATTCTTAAATTTAAAACCCCAACCCTCCAAGACTCCTCAACCTGTAAACCTTCCTCTAACCATATCCTGTCTCTCTCTGTCTCTCTCTCCTGCCCATGTGGCAAGTCAACTAACTATAAAACTCCTTCATGGCCCCTTGCTTCCTTTTATCGCCACCGACCATTCACTTGGGTTCTTAATGAATCGTCTCTATCTCCTCCCATTCATTATCTTCCAAAACTACCCCTCTTTCAATACGCACCGTTCCCCTCATTTCTTTAGGATTTTGATATGACAGGCTTTAAAAGGAATTGATTCAAGATTTTTTGAATGAGAGTCTCGAATAGTTTTCTGGTTATATCAATATTGAGTTCCTTAAGTTTCTATCAAAATAACTATTTATTTCTCCTTGCTCACTCAAACACTCTATTCATATGTACAAAGGTAGGGTTTGAACGTTTGGGTATATGCTTTATTTTTATATGATTTTTTTCCAATTTTGGTTGACATGTTGATAATAGAATCATGATGTTTCCAGTTTTTAGATCTTAACCTTCGCAAATGTGTTAAACATCTATGACAATTTGGCACACCCGAATTTATTCAAGGTAATTATGTTTATACATGTTTGAACTAAGTAATTATTTAAGTTTTAATGGGTCCATGACAATTAGTTAAATCATAATTTTTTGTTAATTATTTTTGTTTCCATCTTGATCAAAACTTTCTCTTTGTTATTGAGCAAGGTAGTGTTTGAAGATGGTTTGTGCTTAACTTATAAGGCACCTTCATATCAATGACATGTAAGCGGATTGGTACATGTATATATATACAAAAAGTCTCCTGTAAGGATATCTTCAATTTTTTCCATCTAAAAATTCAATAAAAAAAATTGTTGAGATGAGGTGATAAGAAAAAAAGGTATAAATATGCTTTTACAACCGTTAAAATTTTGGGTCGGCAGAACCCTTTTGATTGATTGGATTTTTTTATGAAACTTCATGGATATGATCTTCTCGCTTTTGAGATCATATCCATGAAGTTTCATATTAAAAAATTCAATCAAAAAGTGGGTGAGGTGATCGTCAAAATTTCAACGGTCGAAAATGCATAGTTATACCATTTTTTTTACATATCACCTCATCCCAACAATTTTTTTATTGAATTTTTTTATGAAAAAAATTGGAGATGATCATTTCACTGTGGAGATCATTTCCATGAAGTATCATCAAAAAATTCATCTTTCTACTATTTAAAAAAAATGGTATGTGCCGGGGTTTGTACCATAAGTTGTCCTTATAGGAGAGGGCCCTCTCTCTCTCTCTATATATAGGGAGAGGTTCACAAGTGAACCTAAAAGATGAACTTTTAATGAACCTTAATAAAATAACACATAACAACTTATTAATTTTAATTTATATGTTGTAATTGGTCTACGCCAGCGGCAACGAACACGCGTGTCGATCGATCCCCAACTCCCTCACCCCCCACCCACAACCACCACCATGGCAGCCCTTATCACAGCATGGCTGCCATGGGGGGAGAGGGGTTGGAGATTAATCGACACACGTGTCCGCTGCCGGTGACGCGGACCAATTACAACATAAGAATTAAAATTAATTAATTGTTAAGTATTTTTTTTAAGGTTCATTAAAAAGTTCATCTTTTAAGTTCACTTCCCTATGTATATATATATATATATATGTATGTATATATATATATATATATTTATCTTAGGGTGTTTGACAAATTTTTCATAAAGAGGGTATTTAGTTTTAGATAGAGAAGAAAAGACCTACTTGCTCTATTACGTGTAACCTATTTCTAATTATATACATGGCTATCTATGTGTTTGAAAAAATGTTTGTACAGAAAAATCCATCCATCGAAAGTGATGCAATTGGTGTAAAATGGGATTTATAAAGCTAATTACATATAATAAAATCACTTTAATACACAAATAATATGAATATGATAATTATAGGCGGACTCATGATTAAAAAAATCAGCACAAAAATATTTTTTTTTATATTTAAAAAAAATAAGTATGCGTCAGCACGTGCTCAAATTTAGTGTGCACGGGAGTCTGTCTCTCTCTGTCTCTCTCTCTCTCTCTCTCTCTCTCTCTCTCTATATATATATATATATATATATATATATATATATATATATGTGTGTGTGTGTGTGTGTGTGTGTGTGTGTGTGTCTCTAGTTGTATGATTAAAATGCAGCCAAGTTAATGATATGTTCCAACAGTATTAATCAAAAGAACAATGTAACAATAAACAGCCATTTCATTAGCTAAATACTTTTTCATACATCTGGTCAGTTCGGCCAATCAATGACATGAAAGAAAGCTTAGCTCGTTTGGGAGTTTTAGAGAGAAGAGAAAGGAAAAGAAAATTTTATTAGGAGAGAAAAGAAAAGAAGGGAAAATTAATAAGAGAGAAAAGAAAAGAAGAGAAGAGAAAGGAGTTTAGGAGAGAAAAGAAAATAATTTTCTTTCTTGCGTTTGGGAGTTTGGGAGGAAAATAATTTTTTTAAGAGAAAAAATGAACAATTCATTAAAAACTTTCTTTTCTCTCCATTTCTTTCCGATTTGGAAAGAAAGTTTTGGAGAGAAAGGAAGAGAGTTTTTTAAAAACTTTCCTTTCTTTTCTCTCCTTTTAAACTCCCAGACGAGAGAAAGTCACTTTCTTTCCTACTTAAACTCTCAAACGAAGGAAATGAAACACACTTTCTCTTCCTTTCTTTTATTTTCTCTCCAAAATAGAACTCGCAAACGAGGCCTAAGATTTTATAAATCGAAAACCAGGAGACCCCAAGCCAGTTATGTTGGCACACCGGCACTACACTGATACTATCTTCTGATCTGATGAAGAGATGATTATGGTAACAGGTTTTGATACTATGATGGGGGGTTATTATTACTATTATTATAATTATCACAGGGAAGAGGCGACATTAATGGGAAGTTAATCCCTTTCTCGGCGAGTCTGTATGAATTTGCATGTGCCCCCGTGTTTCCTTTGTCCACCATAGGTAGAATATTGATGAAACTATCACAAGCACTGCTGCACCTCCAAGTGCTATTCCAACAATTATTCCTATATGTCTCTCGCCGCGTGTTGAAGAAATGCCATTAGATGCTGCAAAACAGTTTACAAGGAAGGAGAATATGGATATAATAAATTGGATTGAAGTAGTTAAAAGACGGAGTCCTAAAACAAACTTGGATCTTGGAAAGAATGGAGGAAAACACGCTGTAAAGGAAAAACAATACATAAAATGGGGCATATTCTGTTACTTCCTTTGTGTTTTACCCTGGTTTCCGAGATCCAAACACACCGTCTGAAAAATGTGAAGCAAACATGGGAGAACATTTTAGAGAACCTTGTGAAACATGGATGGCTGAAACTAAAGGACCGTATGTGCTTTGGAAAGGAATGCAGCAAGTGCCTCTCCCTGCCCAGAAGAAATGAATGTCCATGATTGTGTTTGTCACATTTGCTTCAAATGTTTTTATCAGAGCTCTCTTAGATCCACCTGCTTCAGTTTGGATATTGAAATCTTGGAGAACTTTTTCACCCTTCATTAGTTGCAAAGTTGTACCCAAAAAATAAATAAAGTAAATAAAAGGACATCGCAGGTCCGTTGATTAATTACCATTCTTAATAACTTAAAAGAATCTATAAAAGTTTACAATTACTGAATTACTACCTTGAAATTCATCCCATGTGTCTATATATTCATGTCAAGTAGATAATAGTATCCAGAACAACGTATAAAATATTTAGCCACTGGGATATTGGATGGGCACGGAGTGTCTACAATTTATATTAACGAACTCTTGCGCTGTCCTTGGTTATCATTTTTAGAGGAAAACGCCCGAGAAAGGAAAGAAATTCCGACAATATATTATACTGTATAATATACTATAGCATGGTTTAGACATACGATATCTATGACTCTAATGAAGTGTTTGTGTTCCATCCAAAAACTCCTATTCACTGAGGAACTATATCCAAATTTCTCTCTCACCGAGTGACTTTTTTGTGAAGAAAAAACCAAGATGACTTCACTCAAATAAAAATATCGACAGGGTACTTTCCTCTAATTTATTTTATAATTCTTGCATTATATGAATAGGGATTAAATAACCTGGATGTAAACGTCAAATAATCGTCTCCCAAGGCCTTTCCAGGACCGAGAGTCCTCCATTTGTATCTCAGCAAAGTGAAGCTCAATGTTGTACATTCCGTTTCTCAAACCAAGGCCATAATACCTCAATGAGCTCGGTGATATCCTTGCTGTTTTATACAGTTCAGACTCCAATGTCTCTGTGATTTGAGAATCTGTTTGTGATTTAAAGAGAGGCCCATTTGGGTTGGAAATGAAGTTTCCAGTGTTGCTCACCGCCCACTGATAATTGGAGCTTGTGTACAGTGAGGCGGATCCTAGTGTTTCTGAATCATCGTCGAATTTTATGCCAGCTGCAGATACTTGTTCTGTTCCTCCACATTTGATAGAAAATGAAGCTATAAGAAAAAAATATTTATGTTAAATACATTGAAAAATGATATTCATCCCAGGAAAAAGTAATGTTCTGTAATTCCAAAATGAACTAAATGGATTTGAGTTTCGTTTCTATAATCTATTTTTCTCTTTTGAGCTATTTCTATAATCTATTTATGCGCTAGAAATTCTGAAGTGATTGTTTATTAGGCATCTAACTTATAATATATCTTGTGAGAGCCAAGTTTTCTTCAAAGACACAAGGCACGAATCATGAAAAACTTAGCTATGTATAATTATGATAAAACAACAAGTAAATCAAAATAAAAAAAAAAACCTCATACACTCAACAGGGGCGCACACACACACACTAGAAAAGGCAACTGATGTGTATGGGATATATAGCGACACGTGGCGCATGGCTGTCGGGAGAAGACTATATTTTATTTTCTATTTTTAGTTTATGGTTTGTTGTCATTTTTCCTCTATTTTTAGTGCTTAATAAGTTTCCAAGTATGTTTGGAACTAATGTCATTTTTGGTTATTAGTTGCCTTCTTAAGTCATTTTGGGTAATAGCTTGATTAGCAAGCTAACTTCTCCTATAAATAGGCCCCTTGGCCCTCATTTGTACTTAACCTTGAAATATTGAGAATTGAGAATAGCGATAGAAAGAAACCCATTTTATTTCTTTAGTTTAGTTGTTGTTGTGTAGTGTAATTGTTGTGTAGTTAATATTTGTGTAGTGTAATAATAATGCTTCTGCATTTGAAGATTTACATCAAATTGGTATCAGAGCTCGGTTTGTTCTTGGTGTTCGTAGGGGTGCGTGAAGCGGGTCACGAGTGGAGATTCCTACTTTGTCAACCCTTCAATCGAAAGATTGATAAATGCCGAAGTGAGAATTGGGTGAATGGAAACCCTAATTCCATCATCACTAAAAGAGGATGTACCAACTCTTTTAGCTCCTCCACCCTCCATCTCCACCACCACCATCCTCCATCTCCACCACCACCATCCTCCATCTCCATCTCCTATCGCCACACAACCACCACCCCGTCTACATGAATTTCCGTCATCAATTTTTACCCAAATCCTCACCCAAAAAAAAAAACCACCACTCTAAAATTGAAACCCTAACCCTCAAGAAATTAAGAACCTACAAACCCAAACCAAGAACCAACAAAACCTAACTCTAATCAAGCCCTACCTCTAGCCTCCAAACACCCCCGCAGCCCTAGCCACCCCCGACCAACCCCACTGTCCGGAATAGCCCCAGAAGAGGCCGGAATCAACTCCAACCTGTTAGGCAATCCCCTACCAAGAGAGCCCACTGCCACACCGAGGCAGTCCGACAGTAAACCCTCTGATCCGACCCCATTTCCCTTCCAATCAACCCCAGAACCTGCACCAAAACCCTCGAAACACCTCAGCGACCCTTCCTACCCTCCGACCAACCCTATTCCTACTCAACCAGCCCCTGTTTTGATCGGGCCTTTTCCACCGACATAATGCCAAACACCCCAAAATAACCCCCTATCCCGATCTTCCCCAACACCTGCCTAAACCCAATTTTTTTACCCAGATAACCTTCTTATTACCCTTAGGGCAACCCACTTCTAGGGTTTGTCCTCCCCACCCCTTTCTTGCCCACAAATACCCCTCCCCCCACCTTCAAGAAAACCCAAGAAACAAGCCCCACCCTTCCTAACCCTAATTTTTCCCTTTTCCTACTCATTTATGCCCAACCATAAATCAATTCAACCCAAAACGGGCCTGTCCTACTTCGACCCGATCTCACCCTCCCTATCAACCTCTATTCCAATCAATTTTTTACACAACATCTGACTTCTATGAGAAATGTAACCACTGCGGATACATTTTCCGACTATTTTCCATCGGAGATGTCCCATCTTCATTCCTCTTGTTTCGCCATCGTATTTGCAAAGTTGTGGTCGCCGGAGTTACCGTCCGGTCAAGTTAGGGTCCACCAAGCCAAGTTGCAACCATGTGCTTGTCGTGTTGAGAAGGCGGAGTGGTCGTCATTTTATGGTTGCTCGGATCCTGTAGGGAGGCATTGTTGAGATTTGGGTATATTAGCCCATTTTTTGAAGGACCATATGGATCTAATAGAAGTTTAGCCGGTTCATTTACGTGTTGGATTTGATTTGGGGTTTTTCTTTACTTTCGAAGATAACACTTGCACCGACATGTGTACATGTGGCATTGATGAGTCACCCTTCAAGCTCGAGGACGAGCTTTTTTGAAGACGGGAAGAATGATGTGTATGGGATATATAGCGACACATGGCACATGGTTGTGCCTCCGGGAGAAGACTATCTTTTATTTTCTATTTTTAGTTTAGGGTTTATTGTCATTTTTCCTTTATTTTTAGTGCTTAATTAGTTTCCAAGTATGTTTGGAACTAATGTCATTTTTGGTTATTAGTTGACTTTTTTAGTCATTTTGGGTAATAGCTTGATTAGCAAGCTAACTTCTTCTATAAATAGGCCCTTTGGCCCTCGTTTGTACTTAACCTTGAATATTAAGAATTGAGAATAGAGAGAGAAAGAAACCCATTTCATTTCTTTAGTTTAGTTGTTGTTGTTGTGTAGTGTAATTGTTGCGTAGGTAATAGTTGTGTAGTGTAACAATAATGCTTCCGCATTTGAGGATTTACATCAGAAATGCAATCATGCAATTGTGATATACGGCGTAGGCATGAGTGGACCACAGGTTAAATAGATAAGTGAAGAAGAGAATAGTTCGTTTTATTTTAAATTAGTTATTTATCTCTTAGTTAGTTTAGAATTATTTATCTTCTTTTATTATCTTTTACTTAATTAGGTCGCGTTTGTTTGAATCTGAAATCCGAATACTGAATCTGAAGTCTAAAATCTGAATCTAAAAATATGTTTGTTTTTACCTCTGAATAAATGTATTTAAACCGATTTAGAGTTCAGATTCAGACTCCTCTTAATCATTAAGAGTCAAAGATAGACGTTAGCCTCTTAATCATTCAAAGAAACAAACACCATCTAGTTCTTCTCAAGTCTAAATGGTTTAGAGGTAAAAACAAACAACCCATTAGTCTAGTTTAACTAGGACTCCTCATGAATCTATAAATAAGAGCCCTCCCTTGTAATTAATGATTCATTCGATTAATGTATCTTTTGTTTTTGCATCTTTTGGATTAACTGTTGTTTGCTTCCCCATAATCAAATCAAAGTGGTATTAGAGCAAATGGAGCTACTGTTGTGTATGTTACAGAGTCTATAAAAAATTAAGTCAAAGTATGGCAAAGGCGTGAGTCATGTAGACGAAAGTTGGTCTTCTGGAGCTATAGAGGATGGAGAACCTTTTGGAAGTCAAAACTGCCCTTGTGGCCCCACCAACAACCCACGAGTTTCAATCCAAACACTTTATTAAAATCACAGATAACATACACAGATAACATATGTCTAATCTGTATCTGAAGCGCTTCTAATAGCTTGAAGAATCTAGGCATTTTTCAAGAATCTTATCTCTCCGGTTATATTGGGGAAACATATGGGAAAGGAAAAAACCATCTATAGTATATTATACATTATGATTAAGTTGTTGCAATTTTTGGATGCAATGCTTAGGCCATCTCTAATCATTTTCTTTCCAAAGCTGTTTCTATCCTAGCTGGCACACTCAATTTAGAAATCATCCCTGTCTAATTTCCATCTTATTATATAGCATAGAAAGCCCCATAAAATTCCTTCTCCAACAATCGTTTCCATCTCTATGATGTGTCAAATTTTTAAAGCAGTTATACAATTTTTAACCTACAAAAAGGAACGTGGCTTATTAAGTCTCAGCCATGTCATATTGTCCAACCGCTCCAACATTTCTACATGTGGAAATCACCTTAGAAAATTTATATATGATTCATTACCCACGTCACATCCACTCTTACCTAAGAAATCCCATTGGATCATTTTTTTTTGTTTTGCTGTTTCTAAGATAGAAAAAAGGGCTGATGGAAACGCTTGTTGGAGTTGGCCTTATAGAGGGTGGAGGTCTCTTTGAAAATGAAAACTACCCTCGCGAACCTCCCACGGAAATCCTATAACTCAGCCACGCATTGCAGCACTGCATCCACTGCCCAAGTTGCAATTACAAACCTGGCAGCAGCGAACCTCCACCCACTAACTTGGGGTCTATTCGCCCCACCCCGATCCTCCTCGTCCCCGCCTGGCTGCTCTGCCATCACCATTCAGGTGCACATAGACGAGGAGGAAGGCAAACACCCAGTTCACCCCTGTCCGCCGTGCCTGTCGAGGTATTTGACTCTGCTTCAACCGTCAGCCACAGCACCCTTAAGGGGTTTCCGTGTCAAGCCCATCCACGACCACTCTTCAACTAACGGTCTGTCAACTTCGCTCCAGGTGACCGGAAACACAGGGCACTATCAAAGTCAGAGAGTAAAAGATTGTATCCAGTAGCGTCATCCTAACCCGACATTTGTGTTTGGGCAGTTTGATCAAGTAGAAATCGAGGGGTTATGCCTCCACAGCTTGCCATTCGACGATAAATCCATGACAACGACACATGCAACACCAAAGAAGAAGGGATTCCTTCTCCCAAGCACGATACATATTGAGTTATCTGCCTAGGGAGGAGCTGATTTATTTTCCACATGGGGAACCGGGCCACGTATGTTTCCAAGCCCCACTGCCCCAAAGGGAGGCCACCATGACAGACCCCCACTAGGGATGTCAATGGGGGCGGGGACAAACAGGGAATCCGCCCTGCCCCGCCCCTAATGGTTTTTTTTTTAGTGGGATAAATGGAGTCAGACACGAACTTGCCCCGTTTAGATATTGTAAGGACACAAATTTTCAATTGAGTCCTTTGTAGTTTTGGCTCAATTCCGGACAAAAACGTTTGAGTCATAGGATAGAGTATATTGATCATCTTTCAAGCCTATGACGTGTTTGTTGAAGACGTAGCGGCCAAGTGTATAAAGCTTCATCAAAATGCCGTGGTTTATGTGCCTCGTTTCAACGTCATCATCAGTGGTTCCATGCTCCCAAGGTATGAATGCATTACATATATATATATAGGAGTTTGGAACAGTTTATATTGGGTGTTAGGTTATAAAACTGTGTTTTGTTTTCAGGTGTTTTCTATTAAAACTTTTATAAAAAGTATATAAAGTTTCTGGGCTTAAAAAGAAATTTTTGAACATTCTGTGAGTTCGTTCGAAGTGTCGTTCGAACGAGTTTGCCAACGAGTTCCTAGTATAGGCCTTTGAAATGTCGTTCGATCTGTCGTTCGAACGAACCTTGTGTTCGAACGAGATATCAAACGAGATTTTTAACGAGTTCAATCTGTAACTTCGTTAGAAGTCTCGTTCGAATGAGATTTCGTTCGAATGAGATTTCGTTCGAACGAAATGTCGTTCGAACGAGATGTCAGGCGGAAACAGTTTTCCCCACAATCTTTTCACAGCATATCTAAGTGCGGGAATCAGTATTGAAGGTTTAACTTTTCATAACATACTAACTCCTAGAGAGAGTTTTATGAGTTGCTTCTTCCAAGAAAAAGTTCATGAGTTTGAGTGTTTATTTTATCAAGAAAAATTCGTTAAACACTTAGTTACACCCATATTTGTTTCTTCCAAGTTCATATATACATATACTTTGCTTGGAGTATTTTGGCACAGGTTTATCTCTACATTTGTTTAAAGAGAAGTTTGGGTTTTCTTCTATATCCCTCAAACAAGAAGAGTTCATTTTGCTGCGGCATTCTCATGTGGTAAAAGACACCACGTGTGGTTGACGGTGTACCTATTGTCCTATTGGTGAGTCCAAGATCGCGGTGGAGCTCCGTGGTTATCCACTAGGAAGAGGTGGTTACAAGAAGACGCATCAAGGCTTGAGAGGGTTCGAGTTGAGGAAGTAAGTCATCTGTCTTGTAAATGTAATTCCGTACTTAGTGGATTTGAGGCTAGGGCTGTCCGAGGTTGTTTCCCGTTTTGGGTTTTTCCTCGTACATCGCGGCGTAGTGTAATTGATTTACTTTTATCTTGCATAATAACTTATAACGCATGTTTAGGATAATTCAAGATAAAAATGGTTTTAATTGTCACACTTAATTTAATTTGGTGCATAATTAAATTTGGGTAATTGTTTAGTTAATTCAAGTCTATTGTTAAAACTGGTTTGGCCTAATTTGGAAATATTAATAAATATGACTTAGGCAAATTC
Source organism: Sambucus nigra (assembly GCA_949130495.1). Lineage (NCBI taxonomy): Eukaryota > Viridiplantae > Streptophyta > Magnoliopsida > Dipsacales > Adoxaceae > Sambucus > Sambucus nigra. The sequence goes on from OX422208.1 coordinate 152,265,036, forward strand.
TAGGACTGGATTAATGGTGTTTTAAGTGAAATTTAAATTAGTGTGTGTGTTCATCATATTTCACTTGTGTTTAATTTTAATTTAGATAGAAATTAAAATTTGGTATTTAAGTTGAACCATCACCTTTACACTTCCGCATATCTATTTCAACAAGGAAATTGATTTTAAGTATAAGGATTTTAAATTCGGGGGCCCTTGGGGCGTTTTTGAAATTGGTATCAGAGCCAAAGCGATAAATTATTTCGTTAAAGATCCTTTAAATAATTTTTGGCTAAAATGGAATTTTCCCCATTTTCAAAATTTCCTATTTTCGATGGTTCTAACTACACGTATTGGAAAGCGCGAATAAAATCGGCACTAAAATCTATCGATGAGAGGGTTTGGATGTCTGTAGTTAACGGGTGGTCTCCACCAACTCATTTAGTTGAAAATGAACGTGTTCCCATACCGGCCGATAGATGGACTGAGAATGAGTTTAAACTTTCTAATTTTAATTCCCGAGGTTTAAATGCCTTGTTTAGCGTGGTCACACCAAATGAATTCCGACGCATTATGACGTGTGAAACCGCTAAAGAAGCTTGGGATATTTTACAACTAACTCATGAAGGAACTAGTGTCGTTAAAGCTTCGAAACTTCAAAACCTCACCACTCAATTTGAAACCATCAAAATGAACGATAATGAAACTTTTGATGAATTTTATGCTAGACTTTCCGATATTGTCAATTCATCATTTAATTTGGGAGAGAAAATACCTGACAACCGTGTTGTAAAGAAAATTTTAAGGTCCCTACCCGATAGCTTTATTCCAAAAGTGACCGTTTTAAATTCTTTACCAACTTTAGCCTCTACGAAATTAGAAGAGCTTGTAGGTGATTTACAAACCTATGAACTAGATATGTTTCCCTCTAAAACTGAAAAGAAAATAGAAAAGGGCGTTGCTTTAAAAGCCTGAAAAGAGGTCAAACAAGTAGTAGAGAGCGAGAGTGATAGTGACTCGGAAGACATGGCCTTGTTTGCTCGAAAATTTAGAAAATTTCTTAAATTTAACAAAGATAAATTTAAAAATGATTTTAAGAAATTTGAAACTTCTAAGCATGACAAAGTCGAGAAGATCCCTAAACCTATTAATGAACAACTAAATAGGGACGAGTCTAATAGGTGTTTTGGTTGTGAGGGTTATGGCCATAGGGCTTCTGAGTGCCCCACCAAACTAAGGAAAGAGGGTAAACGACCCATTTCATATAATGCGACCCTTAGTGATAGTGATAAGGAAGAGGGACCCGATTCCCCCACTAAGGCTAATTTTTTGGCTTTTATGGCTAGTCATGTGAGTGATAGTGAGAACTCATCGATTGATGAAACGTTAACACATGACACTTCCAAGGTCATAGTTTATGATTCTCTTGTTTTTGATGATAGTGAGAGTGGAGAAGAAAGAGAGAGTGAAAATGAAGAAGAGGTTAATGTGAGTGAACTTCAAAATGCTTTTCAAGAATTATATAAAGAATCAATTAAGTTAAAAAGAGCTAATTTGAAGTTAGAAGCTAGTTTAAAAGAGCGTGTCAAGGTCATTGATGATAGTTTGTTGGTAGAAGACCTTAGGACATGTGAGAGGACTCTTCGAGAGAAGCTTGAATATGTAGAAGGCGAGAGAGATAGCCTTAGGGGTTTAATGGAATCCTTGAAAAAGGAGCTTCTTGCTTTTGAAGAGCGAAATATTTTATTAGAGTCTAATATTTTAGACTTGCAAAATAAATTAAAAGACTCTAGTAATGTCAAATTTGATTTGGAATGTCGTTTGGAAAAATTAGATAAAATCTTAGGAACGGTCCAAATTAAAAATGACATGTGTGGTTTAGGCTTCAATACTTATAATGAATCTACTCATAAAGCCAAAACTAACGTTTTTAGAGAATCTACTAGGAAAACTTTTAGAGATCACTCCGTAAGTAAATCTTTTCGACATATTTTTACTTGTACTCATTGTGATCGAAAAGGTCATCTTAGGAAATTTTGTTTTGATCTTAAACGAATTCCTAGAAAATCCCAACGTAAAGCAACCAATGTATTTAAAATTCCTACACCCCAAGATAGTCATTCTTCATTAATTTGGGTTAGGAAATCTGACTTGGTTGCCTTGCAAAATAGGGTTTTTGATTCTCATTTACTTTCACATGCTTCCTCCCTTGCTAAATCTAAAGGATGTGTGTTAGTGTTTGCATACTTTAGCTTTTGTACTTCATGATATATTCACATGCTAAATGTATGCTTGTTTAATCATTTTCTGGTTATTGCTTAATCACATATCTCATGCTAGAAAAATGATTTTTGTTTATCTTTTGTATTTTATTTCTTCATTTTGTTTGCATTAAATGAAAAATACAATAAGATTTTTGTTTCTCATTTGTGTTTTATTTGTTTCATTTAAGCTTAATGAAAAATACAAATGATTTTTGTTTATCCTTTTGAGTATATATTTTTATTTTTGGTTAAAAATGTCAAAAACTCAAAAAGATTTTTTTTGTGTGTATTTTTGTTTGACACACTTTATGTGGCATATACTTGTGTTTGAATCTCTCCTTTAATGCTCTCATGTGGCTAGAACTTTTGGTTTAGATTATCAATACTTATTATGTTCTTTACCATGCTTACATAGAGTAGTTGGATTTTGTGTTGTTTAAATAGATTCTATTTTTATATGCCTCTATTCACACATGCACGAGCTCTTTTGAAATTTTAACTTCATATGTATATTTGAGCTATGTGAGATGTTCTACTTCCAATCTTGTCATCTACATAATTGTGACTTAGGAGGACTAGTGCATGTCAAAATCCGTTGCACGTGAGATTTGTGCGAAAAATGAAAACATGATAAATAAAATGTGCACGGGGAAGGGCTCCGAAAGGACTTAGTGATCCTTTGCGATTGTAAGCTACTGTTTTAAATGGACCTAAAAGAAATACGTGGTCTAAAGGCCTAAAAACAGAAAATATGGCATTAAAAAGAAAAATAATTGCCAAGGCCTATGTTTGATTGATATACTCATTCAAAATTAATATAAATGCTTATTGAGGGAGATTGGATGGCATATCAACGGTTTGCACAATGTCCGTTTATCCTAGTTGCGTATTTCATGTCATGACTCTATTGGTTTGTAGAATCATCAATATGCTAGGCTTGTATGAATTGTGTATGTTTGTTCATTGAGTTCAATTTATATTGTCACATGAGGTTATATTCAAATGTGATGAAGTTTGCAATCAATTGAGAACTGCGTGAACATGTTTTAAGTGATTGGGTCTAAATTTAATCGTTACTAGTTCACACCCCAACACTTCCGTTTCCATATGACACATTTTTGTCATACGAGTGTGAAAAACTCCTATTATATTTTGTGTGTGTCATTTGTGTGTTTATATCTATATATGTGTACTTGAGTTTCTTTGGTATATAGTATGCATACAACTGCTTTGATTTCTAATCCATATATGCTTTAATTCATACTTGGTATCCATCTTATTGCATTCTTTGTTGATGTCATATTCTTGTTCATTTAAATATCATATTGGTATCATTTTATTGTTTGGATTAGTTGATCTTTTGTTGCCCATATGCTTTAACGTTCTCATCACTATATGCACAATTACATGTTTTAGCTTGTTATCCCATTCTTTTATCCCTTGCTTAGTTTAGAGGGTGTATATGATTTATTTGGGGGAGATAAGTTACTGTTTTGATTCTTTAACCTTTGTCTATTCCTGAACAAAAAGGGGGAGAATGATAGGGATCGTATCTTAGTTTGGGGGAGATTTATCTTAGGGGGAGACCTCTTTCTAAGTAGGTCATTTGTTTGATAAAGGGGAGAATTAATTTAGGGGGAGTAATTATTTTATTGCATTTAATATTTTTGATATTCCCTATGCGTTTGATAGTTTGCTTAAGTGTGCAGGAATACTTCAAAATGGCAACATTCAACATCGGCAAAGATATTGATCCTTGGGTTGTTTGAGTCAAGCATTGTATTTTTATTTTGGGTGGGACTTTCTATTAGTCTAGTAGAGCTTGACGGCCCTTTAGGATTTTTGTATAGTTTTTGTCCCGGAATAGCCAAAGGGCGAGATTTGTAAGGACACAAATTTTCAATTGAATCCTTTGTAGTTTTGGCTCAATTCCGGAAAAAAACGTTTGAGTCATAGGATAGAGTATATTGATCATCTTTCAAGCCTATGGCGTGTTTGTTGAAGACGTAGCGGCCAAGTGTATAAAGTTTCATCAAAATGTCGTGGTTTATGTGCCTCGTTTCAACGTCATCAACAGTGGTTCCATGCTCCCAAGGTATGAATGCATTACATATATATATATAGGAGTTTGGAACAGTTTATATTGGGTGTTAGGTTATAAAACTGTGTTTTGTTTTCTATTAAAACTTTTATAAAAAGTATATAAAGTTTATGGGCTTAAAAAGAAAATTTTGAACATTTTTTGAGTTCGTTCGAAGTGTCGTTCGAACGATATTGTCGTTCGAACCACAAGTCGTTCGAACGAGTTTGCCAATGAGTTCCCAGTATAGGCCTTTGAAATGTCGTTCGATCTGTCGTTCGAACGAACCTTGTGTTCGAACGAGATATCAAACGAGATTTCTAACGAGTTCAATCTGTAACTTCGTTAGAAGTCTCATTCGAACGAGATTTCGTTCGAACGAAATGTCGTTCGAACTAGATGTCAGGCGGGAACAATTTTTGACAGTTTTTAACCCATGTTCCCCACTTCTTTCCCTACTATCTTTTCACAGCATATCTAAGTGCGGGAATCAGTATTGAAGGTTTAACTTTTCATAACATACTAACTCCTAGAGAAAGTTTTGTGAGTTGCTTCTTCCAAGAAAAAGTTCATGAGTTTGAGTGTTTATTTTATCAAGAAAAATCCGTTAAACACTTAGTTACACCCATATTTGTTTCTTCCAAGTTCATATATACATATACTTTGCTTGGAGTATTTTGGCACCGGTTTATCTCTACATTTGTTTAAAGAGAAGTTTGAGTTTTCTTCTATATCCCTCAAACAAGAAGAGTTCATTTTGCTGCGGCATTCTCATGTGGTAAAAGACACCACGTGTGGTTGACGGTGTACCTATTGTCCGATTGGTGAGTCTAAGATCGCGGTGGAGCTCCGTGGTTATCCACTAGGAAAAGGTGGTTACAAGAAGACGCATCAAGGCTTGAGAGGGTTCGAGTTGAGGAAGTAAGTCATCTGTCTTGTAAACGTAATCCCGTACTTAGTGGATTTGAGGCTAGGGTCGTCCGAGGTTGTTTCCCGTTTTGGGTTTTTCCTCGTACATCGCGGCGTAGTGTAATTGATTTACTTTTATCTTGCATAATAACTTATAACGCATGTTTAGGATAATTCAAGATAAAAATGGTACTTAATTTAATTTGGTGCATAATTAAATTTGGGTAATTATTTAGTTAATTCAAGTCTATTGTTAAAACTGGTTTGGCCTAATTTGGAAATATTAATAAATATGACTTAGGCAAATTCTAGGATTGGATTAATGGCGTTTTTAGTGAAATTTAAATTAGTGTGTGTGTTCATCATATTTCACTTGTGTTTAATTTTAATTTAGATAGAAATTAAAATTTGGTATTTAAGTTGAACCATCACCTTTACGCTTCCGCATATCTATTTCAACAAGGAAATTGATTTTAAGTATAAGGATTTTAAATTCGGGGGCCCTTGGGGCGTTTTCAGATATATTTTTACTAAAATACCCCTGATAGTACGAGAAAATAACAGTTTACCTCCCCATATATGTAATCTCTTTTAACCCTCCCTAACCTAAATCCCCAAATGAAACGAGCAGGAGCAGTAGCCCGTTTTGGATTGTTATTTGGTTGTTGAAAATTATGTGATTTTAGTGATGTTTTTGGTAAATATGACGTAAACCACCCGTCAAAAGGCTCCTAAAAATATATAATACACACTTTTAGAGAGAGAAATACTCTTTTATAATTCAAAATTCAAGTCTTATTACAAATGAAGGCCAAGGGCAAGAGATTCGTTTGCTAACCAAGCGAAGATGCAAAAAGACTAAAAAGGGCAACTAATAACTAAAATTGACTAATTAGCCCAAACATATTTGGAAACTAATTAAAGAATAGAAATAAAAGAAAATGCCAATAATAAAAATAAAGAAAAATAACAAAATGAACTAAACTACTAATATGCCAAAAAATGGCAAAAATTCCCACGATTCACATCCATCTTCCCCTCTTAAAACCAAGCTCGTCCTTGAGCGTTAAAAATTGAGGATTCGTGAGGGAATTCAAAAAAAAAAGGTGCTAAAAACTTGTGGGGGACCAAAAATTAATTTTTAAAACTTGAGGGGTGCACATCCCACAAATTTTGGTCTCATGTCTTCTTTTTTTTTTTTTTTCTCTCTTCTTTACTTTATTCACCCAAATCAGCCCTAGAAGTCTCCACCCGGGTCAAAAATCACAGTTTCGGAGCACCAAAATGGGTTTGGGTTGAGATGGGACAACCCAAATGGGTTTTGACATGTGGGGAATCGGGTTTTGGGTTCGGGTGGGTTAGGATTTATGGTGGCGGCAGCAGGGGGCTGCCAGTGGTGGTCGACTGGTGTTTGTGGGCAGCGGGTGGGGTTTCTTTTGGGTCGGGGGTTGGAGAAATAGGGACGGGGTTGGGTTTAGACTTTGGGCAGCGGGGGTGGGTTTCTTTTGTGGTTCGGGGGGGTGAGGAGGGTTTTCGGGGCAGGATGGGCTGGGGAAAAGATCGAAAGTGGGGCGGTGGTGGAGGGTATCTAGGGCAGAGGGATGGGTATGGCTGCTTGGGGCAGCAGCGGCTGAATAAGGCTGCTTGGTACAATGGTTGGGGCTAGGGTTTTGAATGGGTAAGCTAGGGTTTTGGAAGTTGGTGGGTGTTTGGATTTTGGAATGGATGAGTTGGAAGAGTAGATCAAATTTCTTGTTGAATTCTAGTGTTTGTTGATGAATCTTGTGCCCTAGCTCTTGCCTAAACTCTTGAATTTCTTCATGTGGATGTTTGGATTTTTGGGGAGCCATTGAGAGTAGTGGACGATTTTGATAATAAAAAAAAAAAATCACCAAAATACACTAGCACCAATGTAGAACTTCACCCGCTCTGATACCAATTTGACGTAAACCACCCGTTCATAAGGCTCCTAAAAATATCTAACACACTTTTAAAGAGAGAAATATTCTTCTTCTATTCAAATTCAAGTTTCATTACAAATGAAGGCCAAGGGCCTATTTATAGGAGAGATTAGCTTGCTAACCAAGCTAAGATCCAAAAAGACTAAAAAAGACAACTAATAATCAAAATTAACTAATTAGCCCCAAACATATTTGAAAACTAATTAAAGACTAAAAATAAAAGAAAATGACAATAATAAAAATAAAGAAAAATAACAAAAAGGAACTAAACTACTAATATGCCAAAAAGAATGACAAAAATGCCCTCGATTCATATCAAATAATGTAACTTGTTTATAGTTATTAGCGGGTTAAGTGGGGCGGATTTGGGGCCATGTTGGGTTTTCTTAATGGGGCAGGGGCAGGTTTGGGGTGGCTACAGGCAACACCGGCGAGACTTGGGAAGGCAACCCGATTGGGAGTCAGAGGATCCATAGTACCTGCAGCCTCCCAGACTTCATATTCATCATTTTTAAAAGAGGGGGGAAGGGATCTTTTTTTTGCAACGGAAAAAAACGGAGCAGATTTGACTTGGCACAACCTAACGATACATCCAATACAAATGATATGTGCCTAGGGTTAAATGGGGTGGGGCGGGTTTGGGGGAGGGGCATGGTTGGATCGCCCGCCCCAAATCCACCCCATTGACATCCCTACCCCCCACTAGCACTTCGCATGGTTGTCAAATTCCCTCCGCCACGACTTCCCAAGTATGTAAGTCCCAGTCCAAACACGACGATTCGCTAAAGGAGAAAATGATCAAAGAGGAATTCTTAAGAAAAACATGCATGGAGACCTTTGAGTTGACGTGCCAACTTTTGAAGGCAAAATGAATCCCTATCTATTTGTGGAATGGCTCGACTCTATTGAAAAGATCTTCAGTACAAAGGGTACAAGGGAATTGAATGCGTTGGTATCATGGCGACAAAATTATTGGGGTTTGGTGTATGTGAAATTTGGCTAAAAATTCACCAACCAGTGATTTTGTCAAAATTAGTGGATAGTGAAAGGTAGAGTGTAGAATCTCTTCGTTCAACAATGATTAGCTAAAGCGTTGAAAGGGAGGAGTGGGAAGCTGAAAAAGAAGACGAATGATTGGGAGGATATAGAGTCAAGGTACTTTAGCACAATTTGACTCTCTGTCGGTGATAGCATTATCAACAGACAGAGCTAAAGTTGTGGGAAAAGCCAAAAAAGCTCTATTTAGCCAAAAGCCTCACAACAAAGCTCAATCTCAACTATGAGCCTTACCATTTGAAGATGGAGGAGTGCGGGAATATCCTGGATGAAATAAGTGTATTTTATGGGATTGTGGATCCACTAAAAAAGGCTGATTTGAAGATAAAAGAAGAAGATAGTGTCTAGTTGCTTCTTACATATCTTTTGGATTCTTATGAGAGCACAGTCAACACCATTTTGTATGAAAAGAATACGGTAAAAATGGATCAAATGGAGTCGACTCTATTTTCCTTCGAGAAGAGAATCTTCAAGGGGAGAGTTTAAGCTTGACTTTATATGCTCATGGTTTGAGTCAAGGAAGGAATACCAACAAATGATCTAGTAGAAGTAGTAGGTATATATCAAGGGGTGGTCAAAAAGGCTGAAAATTTTCAAGTGAAAGGAGTGGGGTCATATAAAGAGGGATTGTTCTTTGAAGAATAATAGAGGTGACTTCGATATGATAGTGCATTGATGACATATGCGGAGGATGAAGTTTTTGGAAAGTAAGGTACCTCTTTATCTCAAAGTGAATGGGTATTGAATTCAGGATCCTCGAATCATATTTTCTCCAATAGAGAGTATTTTGAGACGTTCAAAGATAAGAAGAAAGGTTTCTTGTCTTTTTCGAATTGAAAAAAAATAAGTCACTGAGAAGATGGGAACGGTGAAAATCAAAATCTTTGATGAGGTCGAGTATATTTTGGGCCATGTGGCCTCTGCCCCAAATTTGGGAACAAACTTGATCTCAATTAGTCAATTGGATTCCAAGGGATGCCGAGTCTCGATAGTGAGTGGAGTCTTGAAAGTTACATATGGATTTACGGTTCTAGCAAAGGGAGAAGAGAAACGAGATTTGTAATGTCTGAAAGAGGAGAGATAGAGGAGATTTGTATCGTCTAAGGGTAATGGGAAATTGGCATGCATAAGTTATCAAGTGCTCGGGGCATGTCTCGTTTGGGGATAAAATGGAGCCGTTGGTTGTAAGTTTCCAAGAAGCAGCAGTCAATGGTGGGGAAAAAAGTCCTATTACGGGATGAGATGGCTCGGGATCTCACCCAGGGTCAACGAATGATTTTGACTCGGAGTGGTTACGCACAGGCATTGGTCGTTAATAAATAAAGGAATGTTAGGGTCATGTTTAATTCAGAGTGTGTGTAACTAGTATAATGATGACCAATGGTGGATTGTTTGAGGATTTAAAAGGAGGGAGTCTCAGTTTGATGCAATAGCAGCAGTTTCTCTCAAAAGTGGGGATTTGTGAAATTTGGCTAAAAAATTCATCAGCCCATGTTACTGTCAAAATTGGTTAGCAGCAGAAGATGCATCGCGACAGCGAACGGGATCTGGAATGGGCGTCAAGAGTGCTGCAAATGGGTTTAAGTGGGGGTATCTTGGAGGTTTTCACATGTAACATTTTGGGTATAAATAAAAGACAAGAAGGGTTTCTCCTTAGGGTCATATTGACATTAAGAGAGCTATTGGGTGTACTTGGGGCTCGGGTTCAATAAAACCCTAAACTTTGGGGCTTGATTCCTACGTGAGATTTGAGTGTCATTGCGCCCTGGGTTGAAAGTGTGCATAGCTCTTGCATGATGTAATCTATTTTTAAAATAGTGGAATTGCTCTTTCTTGCGGATGCAAGCAAGGAAAGTTTGCGAACCACGTTAGACTTCTTGTACTCATCTGACTTGTATATATTTACATCATCTTCCAATATATAGCTCCTTCTTTTGGCTGGGTTTGGTGCATTGGAGCACAACACAGTGGAATGAGCTATGCTAGAAAAACCAAATGACTGGAAGAAAGCCCATCACTGCATCGAATAAGATGAAGTATCTTCAGGAAGCTCTTGTACCAGCAACATTCAATACGGATAAGTTTATCCTTATATACAGTCTGGCCCAGATGACAGAATTCGAATAGGTAATGACTAGCTGCTATATCAGCGAGCTCCAATTGCGCAACAGATCAGATTTCTGTCTTAAGGAGATCAGGACAGTGGGACATTGGAGAAGACTGCTGCATATGCAAGTAAGGTCACAGAAAGTATATCCTTTTGGCCGCTAGCAATGAAGGAGCGAGAACACAAACACTGCAGAAGATCTGGAAACAGCAAAGAAAATCATAAAACTCGCAATGAACATCAAGTGTTGTGAATGTAGCGTCTTTGGTCACAATATCTGGGAGTGAACAAAGAAGTGAACTACCCCGATGACACATGAATGGAAAACGAAAGTCAAGTTGTGGGAGAGCAAGTGTTGATAACTCGTGTTCATGTTCCGCCAGAGACAAATGGGATGCTCCTGTAAGCTCGAGAACATGTTTTTTTAAAGGAGGGGAGAATGATGTGTGGAATAGGAATAGGAGTAGGACGTAGATTAAGGAGATAAGGGAGGGAGAGAAGAGTTTGTTTTGTTCTAAATTAGTTGTTTATCTCCTATTTAGTTTAGGATTTATATATTAGTTATGTATCCACTTGAAATAATCTTTCAGTTATTTAGTCTAGTTTAGCGAGGTCTGCTTGTGGCTCTATAAATAAGAGGCTTCCCTTGTAATTGATGATTCATTGATCAATCTAAAAAAATTTGCATACTTTTTCGTTGTTTGTTGTTTGTTTCTGCTTAATCACAAAAGAATATCTTTCCAAGGGGAAGATTTTCTTATAAAGTTATCATCCTCCTCATTTGAGCAGGAACTTCAGCATATATAACCTAGAAAATAATGAAGTTTAAAATATGTGTTCTTTTACTAAAAAGCATATGCTCTTACTGGCGGGAAGCTTGATAGTACACTTGGTAATGCCTTGGAGGCAATGCAACATCCCAGAGGCCTTCCTGCACCAATGAACAATAGTGTAGTTAATAGATCCACCAAAACAACAAAGATACCACAAATATACCAAAATATGTAGTTTTACCCTAAGATATTTTTTAATGGTAATTTCTATCTTATTTAAATGAATGAATTTGAAAAAATTACCAAAAGAAAAAAAAATAGGAACGCTTAAAAGATCAAAATAATTTCCACAGTATATCAACATTTATTTACCTTTAGCCACATTGTTAATACTCAACTCAACAAAGCCTTTTCCCAATTATTTGGGGTCGATACATGAATCCTAATTTTCCATTCCAATTTGTTTAGTGCAATATTTTCGGTTAAACCACATGATATCATTTCATTTTTTACAATATCCCACCAAATCAATTTAGGACTACCTCTACCCCTTGTGTTACCATCAATACTAACTAAATCACTCTTCCTTACAGGAGCTCCATTGGTCTACGCTTCACGTGTCCAAACCATCTAAGTCGATTTTCTCTCAATTTATCTTCTATAGAAGCCACTTTTACCGTTTCATGAATTCGTTCATTTCTAATTTTATCCTTTCAAATTTTATCACAAATCCATCTTAGCATTCGCATTTCCGCATCACTCATTTTTCTGTACATTTTGTGAATCATGTCACTTAATGGCCATTGCATTTCTATCATGAAAGTTGTAATGATTACAAGACCCTGAAGTGTTGGCAACCACAAATATAATGTTATTTTGAACACTATAATAGAAATATTAGTTGCTATTCTTGAGCGGTATCTTACCTGTCCTGTAAACTGTTTGCATTGATGGAAGTTCCAACAATATTCCTGAAAGAAAAGGTATGTAGTTTTGCTAAATTAGAATCGTTTCTGAGAGTGACACCACTGAAACAACCAAGGTAGCAAACTACGGTAACAAACTGGAGATCTCGTAAAGGTCAAAGAGGTTTACTTACAGAGATACTCCTACTTTAGCAAAATTAAGAGGTAAATTTCCACTAACGGGATTGAAGGAGACATCTCTGCAACAAATTGTATATATGTGTGTATATATATTCAGAAACATGAGTAAATAACAAAACAACCACATAAAATGAAACACGGAATGTTATATTAAATTTCTAAAGTCCTTAAAATTCTTGCTTATCAAAGACAATTGAAAAAGAAAAATAATTCTCACTCTTGAGGAAACGTTCTAGTTTGCTCTTTTAGATTGTCCGTAAAGTGTTAATTTTGGATGAGTTTTCTCATTTTCATTATTTCTAAGGATCAAGATCTAAGATATTTAATACTTCTTCACCCCTCACACACCCCCACTCCCCCTCCCCCCAAAAAAGATGATATGAAAGGGCATTTTAGTTTGACTTACAGTGAAGCAAGTTGTGAACTTAAAATATTTGGAGGTAACTCGCCACTCAAGTCATTGCTGCCAAGATATCTGAGATGCAATAGGTAGTCATAGTTCAAAGATCACTTAATGTCGTGTGTATATATATGTGATCACATGCACGTACTTGAATACATAGTGTGTAGAATTGTTAATATATATATATATATATATATATATATATATATGGGTGGGGCTATTCCCACTCCAAAAAAAGTTTCTAGCACTCCACTTTGCTCCACAACATAAAAGAAAGACAAAAATGTCCTCGCTCTCCAACTCATCCATACTTTAGTTAACTTGCATTTTAATAGAAAAAAATGAAATAAGTTTTTTTTTAATAAAAAATGACTTATTTAATAAACAAATAACGAAACAATGTTTTAAACTTAAATAACGAGACATTTTTTTAAAAAAAACATCCATTTTAATTTAAAAAGAACTAGTAAGTTTTTTTTAATAAATAACATAATATTTTTTATAAATAAAAATCTGACTTTTTAAGATTTTTATTTTTCAGAATATTAAAATTTTAATTTTCTAGAATATTAGGATTTTTTTATTCGAAATATTATGCTTTTTTATTTCCAGAGTACTACATTTTTTTAATAACGTCCTTTTATAAACATGATTATTGATTTTTTTATAAGTAACAAAATGTTTTTTGATAAATTGATGTTTTTGATTTTTCAATTCTTATTCCAAATGCATAACTTATTCAAAACCAAAAATTAAGCTTTTCCAAAATAAAAAAAATGCAAGTCAAAAATGGGAATTTGATTTCACATATAGTTAAAAACTAAATAAATTAAAATCTAAGTAGCAGAAAGAGAGAGAACATGAAATAAAAACACGACATGCAATCTTATTTTTGTTTATCTAGTACAAACACGATTCAAGTAAAATTAAAACGACACAAAATGATTTTTTTACCAAATACAAACATGATTCAAATAAAGTATGACACGATCCATATATATTAGTTGGGTCGTGTTGTATCGCGTTATATATGTGTTGTGTTTCAACTCGATCGTGTTTTTGTTTGACAAAAAAAGATTTCGTGTCATGTTGCTTTTATTTGCGTCGTGTTCGTATTAGGTAAAATAACAATAGGGAACGTCTATTCCCACACCTAAAAAAGTCTTCCCCCGCACTCTTTCTAATAATTAAACACTAAATTATCAAAAGACCCTCAATAAATATTTGATTTGAGAAAATAGAATCTTTTGTTAAAAAAATTATTACTTAAAAAAAACGTAATATTTTGAAAAAACTAAAAACATAAATTTTGAATATAAAAAATCCTAATATTCTGGAAAATTCAAAATTGATATTCTGAAAATATAAAATCATAAAATTCAGTTTTTTGATTTAAAAAACATTATGTTATTTATAAAAAAACTTATTACTTTTTTTTAATTAAAATGGACGTTAATAAAAAAAACTGTTTCGTTATTTATTTAAAAAAAATGGACGTTCTTTTTATCAAACAAAAGTTGACGTTAATTATTTTAAACAAAAAATATGAACATTATTTTTTGTTAATAAAAACTAGAGATTTTTTTTTTTTATCATAAACTATATTTTCTTTAAACTTTGTTTTTCACAAATTTTTATAATACATAGTTGTTTAAGAGAACTGTATTTTTTTGGTAAAAAACTAAATTTTGACTTTAATAAATTACTATTTTTTTAAAAACAGTAAACAAAAAATAAAACATAGCAATTTATAAATAACATAATGTTTTTTTAAATAAAAAACTGAATTTTATGATTTTATATTTTCAGAATATTAAAATTTTAATTTTTCAGAATATTAAGATTTTTTATATTCAAAATTTATGTTTTTATTTTTTTTTCAAATATTACGTTTTTTTGTTAAAGTAATAAATTTTTGAACAAAAGATTATATTTGCTCAACATATATTTATGGAGGAGAGAGAAAAAGAGAGGATGATGTATTATGATACAAGGGTTTTATTGTCATTTGCAAAGTTTGTAAAAAGATTGGAGTGCCTTAGTATTCTTAAGGAGTGTGAATAGCCACACCCTATATATATATATATATATATATATATATATATATATATATATATAGAGAGAGAGAGAGAGAGAGAGAGAGAGAGAGAGAGAGAGAGAGAGAATAACTTACAAGTATTGCAATGAAGGGAAGTCTTGGAACGAGTTTGGTATATGACCAGTCAACTTGTTGAAGCTCAAGTCCCTATCAGGAGGATTAATTTTGAAAAAATAGAGTATTCAAATGCTATAGGAATCTTTTAAATTGAATTTTTTGGAAAGATGATCAGACGTAATTTTAACTCTGATCCTTTCTTTATTCCTCCATACTCTAAAACGAAATTTAACAAAATATAATTACTAGCAGAATTATTGTGAGAAACTCAAACAATAATAATATGATTAGATCATCTCAAGCGTCAAAGAAACTTACAGGGTTTTTAAGTCAGCAAAGCTGCTAATTCTTTCCAGAAGTTCGCCAGCCACTCTAGAATTTCTCAATGATCTACAGATAATATTGTGAATATGGGATGCAATTTATACACTACAAACTGAACCATAGGAATTTCAAAAACCATATAAGAAGAGCGTTGCTAAAAGTGAAGTCCTACAAAATCTTACAATATGGACAGACTAGTCATGTTCGCCAAGAAGTCTAGAGAAGAATCCTCCTTACTGAGATCCCCAATTCTCCTAGAAAAGGATTGAACATCAGAATCTCTATCTAAATACAGTAGAAATAGTTTTTAATGAATCAGACAATATGTACGTTGAAGAGAGTACATATCATTGAGAGCTCTCCAAAAGTGCACATGAAAGAGACAAAATGTGTACAATTTAAATTGCACCAACAGTACCTGATAAGTCTTAATGAAAATGGATGCTTGTCTGAAAAATTTGAGCTATGGGAAGAAATGTTACTTTTTCATTAAAACCACATTATAGGTGATGATAGAAGACATTACTTTTAATCATCATTCATTTCAAGCTTTGTATCTAGTGGAGCGCAATAGTTTCTCTTAAAAAAGAAAGCAAAATACAACAAAATTGTCAGAAAGAGAAATGAGTGCAATAGAGCAATTTGGAAAGATAAACACTTGCACCTGGCAGGTTTTGTATAGATTTCCTCAATGGAAGTCCACTTTTGCTTACACGAATATTCATAACTCAGTTTTTTGAATTATATTTTTAGAGTCCTTACTTCCTGCAACAATGTCAACTATGAAACACAGATGACAAACTCGACACACGGACACACCGTTGTTTTATTATGTAGTACACATAAACTATGTTGATTATTATATGTTTTTTATACAAGTTAACAAATTTTTTCTAAAATAACCTTATTCCAAAAGCTAAGATAAAATATTACACTTAAAAAGTACATTTTAGCCAAAAACTACATTAAACTCCCCCCCCCCCCCCCCCCCCCCCCCCCCATCAGGAAAAACAAATGTTATAAAACATGTCTAAACATATAGGTGTGTATAAGCATACGGAAAATAAGGAAAACTCAGACTTTTCTGAGTGGGTTAGTGATTGTGATGTGAACCAGAAGTGCATAATCATTTTTTTTCAGTCTTAATTCTCCTGTATTTTTCCTTATATAATGCTATTTTATTAGTAGTTAGTGATGGGGTTATAGGGATAATTTGTAAATAAGAATATATTCTAGAACATGTGAAGTCATGGAAGAGACCACATGATGTAACCCATGACCTCACATGGATGCTAGAATTTTCCTTTAGTGGATAGGAACATGCCATCTAGAACATTCGCTCACCACTTTTGAGAATGATATGAGATGAGAGTCTCTTTATTTTTAGAGTCATTATTGGCGTGTAGAGTAGTTTAACACTTCCACGAAACACATCAGCTTGACAATGGAAACTGAACCCATATAAAAGTAAAAAAAATCTGCAGTAAAGATTAAATGAGTTTTTGGGAACCCAAATGCCATGCTTTGGAATTGGAATTCAAGCATTTTCAGCTCAAATTTTAAAAATGTTGAAATAAAAATATTCCAAGTCCAAGGCATGGAATTGAGGTTCCCAAATGTAGCCTAAACATCCTTACAAATCCTCCAGTTTTGTTAGAGCACCATAACTCCTCGGAATCGGTCCTTCAAGAGCAGTTCCTTCAAGTCTCCTGTTGATGACAGAAGTATGGGAGACAATATGAATTAAAATATCACCATAAAGCATCAAGCATCCATTCCTAAAATCTAGCAATGCAACATAAATGAGTACAGGTTCGTGAGATCTGTGAAAGTTCCAAAGAATTCAGGAAGCTTCCCAGTAAAAAGATTATCAGATGCCCACCTGAAACAAAATAACCGCCTTTGAATAAGATACCTGAATGATGCATCACTCACTGCAATACTTGAGAAATCAAAGAATGCTTGTTTAAAGAAAAGTGATGAAGTACAAAATCTTTAGGGATTTCAGATTTGACAGTTCCTGTGGAATTGGTCCACTAACGCCACTGCTATCAATGTACCTGCATGAAAAAACTAAATAATTCATCAAAAACATTTAAAAAATTGAAAGAATACATTCACTTAGGCCAAGTGGAACAGAGAAACTATGTAGAACTACCGTCCATGAACTACACAAGAACATGCAATTTTATTGTTTTGTGAGATATCTCCAGCAGTGGTTTGCTAAATTGAAGGTCGCATTAGCATTTTTAACTGTTGCTAAAATAGGTACAGCCCACATTGGCTGGATTGCTCTAGCACAACTGTATAACAGGGACTCCTGACAATAGAAGTGTTGTGCGGTTAAAGATGAATTGAGGGTCCAAACATGACATCTCTTTCTCAGGATAAACAACACTTCTAATGATTCGCAACTAAAGGCTATACTGGCAGTGGCATCCAGTTTAATCCCATTTCACCGTCCAACAGACTCTTATATCTGAAATTCTTGTTGGATTAATTCCAATATTTATTGAGTTTAATTTTTAGTTGTTAATATTTTATTATATTATTTGTGTTTTATTTTAAACATAGTTTGGGTTTTAATTTAGAAAGTAGAAACATGAGCAAATGGGTGTGAAAGATATGGGGAATGCTCAAAATCCCATATTGTCCCACATTGGAAGAATACTACAAAAGGTAGTGGTATATCAACTAAAGGACAACTAAGATTCTTAGTTGACAAGTCAAATAAGAGGCTATGATCCTACGCATCGCGGTGGTGCTTAAGCACCACCAATCGCGACACGCGTAAGCGCGTAAGCGCGACACGCGGCGCGCGAAAGGGCGATTGGGCGACTTAGGGCGCATTGCGCGCTTTGACGCGCACTTGGCACTTCGCACGTGCGCATCGTCGCTTGGAGCGTGGGAGCCTAAAGTTTTGACGAGGTAAAACAGATCAACGGTTGTGATTAAACGATCCGATCAAAGGGTTTAAAATCCGAAACGGCTTGATCTAAACCGTTAGATGAACTCGTAGCGTTTCGTGTAGGGGATGTCCATTCGCTTACAATGGGACGCCTAATCTGAACCGTTAGATCGTAGCTGTTCCAAACAGGCACGATCCAACGGTTGCTGAGTCACTCCATGAAGAGTTGTGACTGTTGAAGAACAGTCACAGAAATGGCTATAAAAAGAGTTCCAGACCTCTGTTTTGGAAACCGAAAATTGCTAGTTTCTCCTCTCTCCGTCCTCTATACTTTGGCATTATCAAGTTACAAATTCAGAGTGTTCTCGGGTTTGATCAAACAGTACATAGTTTGAATCAAACAACTGTTCATACTGCATTGTATCCTGAAGGCAGGTTCTACAAAACCCATTGTGTACTCGCGGTTCTGGTTCTGTCTCAACCGGATTGGGAGAAATTTTGCCTAAAAGAAAGCGTTCCAAGAACGTGCCTTGCAGAAATTAATTATTATATTTCGTTCTTTCCATAAGAAATTTCCAACAGTTTTAGGCAAAATATTTTATATTCTTATTACTCCACTCAAATGGAAGGAACTGTGGCACAATCTATCCAAGTCATGACTCAAGACTTAATTCGACTCGACCGTTTTGATGGCGGAAATTTCACCCGTTGGCAAGAGAAAGTTATGTTCTTCCTCACATCACTAAAACTTGCATACATTCTAGATGATAACCTTGAACAAATTCCCGAGCCCACACCCGAAGACACCGAAGGAATAAAGCAAAAACGTGTGAAGAGGAAAGAAGACGAATTTATGTGTCGAGGACACATCCTCAATGCTTTGTCTCAAACTGTTTATAGCGCTCATAGAATGATTCCGACGGCAAAGGAATTATGGAAGGCTTTGGAGATAAAGTATCAAAACGAGGAAGCGAGCAATCGTAAGTTTCTAATTTCAAACTATATGAATTTTAGAATGAATAATGATAAATCTGTCGTTGCACAAGCCCATGAACTCCAACAAATTGTTGGTGACCTTAAAGCCGCTGGTATTAATCTTCAAGATGAATTTCAAGTAGGGGTGATTGTTTCAAAACTTCCATCCTCTTGGAATGGCTTTAAGAAGAAAATTAATCATGATGAAAAGACTTATACTGTGGAATCCCTTCTTCGTCACCTTCGTATTGAAGATGATACTCGTATTCGAGAAAAGAAGGATGAACAAAGTGAGGGTCATTCAAAAGCTAATATGGTTGAGGATCAAAAATCCAAGATTACCAAAGACTCAAAATTTAAAGCAAAGAATGATTCCAAATTCAAGAACCAAGGTGCAAATAAGAAAAAGAAGGGAAAATGTTTCTTCTGTGACAAACCGGGCCATTATTCTCGAGAATGTCGTCTTAAAAAGAAGGCATTTAAAGAAAAACAAGGGTCGAAGGAAACCAACAATGTTGAAGATCTTATTGCTACTGTTTGCGAAGCAAATTCAATTGATAATGAAAGTGGATGGTGGCTGGATACCGGCGCAACGGTCCACATATGCAAAGACCGCTCTTCATTCAAAACATATCAAGAAATTGATGGAAAAGAAGTGAAGATGGCAAATAATCTTCGCGCAAATGTAGTTGGAAAAGGCACAGTGGAATTGAAGCTAACCTCTGGAAAGACACTTACTCTAATTGATGTACTTCATGTACCTGATATGTGTAAAAATCTTGTGTCTGGGGACCTTCTCAATAAGAGAGGTTTCAAACTAGTGTATGAGTCTGATAAGTTTGTATTGTCTAAGAATGGCCAATTTATTGGCAAAGGGTACTCTTGTAACGGCATGATTAAAATTAATGTTATCAATGATATTAGTTCTGCTTATATGGTTGAGTCTATTTCTTTATGGCATAGTAGATTAGGTCATGTGAATTATAGAAGTATAAAAAATATGACTAATCTCGGCTTAATCTCGGATTGTAAATTTGATAACCTTTCTAAATGTGAAATTTGTGCTCAATCGAAGATAACTAGAAAGTCGTTCAAATCTGTTGAGAGGAAATCCGAAATGCTTGATCTTATTCATAGTGATGTATGTGATATGAAGAGTAATATGACTCGTGGTGGAAATAAATATTTCTTAACTTTCATTGATGATTACTCTAAGTATGCATATACATATTTACTTAAAAGTAAAGATGAAGTTTTCGAGAAATTCCTAATTTTTAAAGCGGAAGTTGAAACTCAACAAAATCGAAAAATTAAAGTCCTACGATCCGATAGGGGTGGTGAATATTACCCGAGTGAGTTTATACAATTTTGTAATACTCATGGGATAATCCATCAAGTTACGGCGCCATATACGCCACAACAAAATGGAACGGCGGAAAGGAAAAATAGGACTTTAGTTGAAATGATAAATTCAATGTTAATCAGTTCTGGTTTACCTTTGTCGATGTGGGGAGAAGCGGTTTTATCCGCATGTTATATTTTAAATAGAGTTCCATTGAAAAACAAGGATATTACACCATATGAATTATGGTTTAATCGTAAGCCTAATCTTAGACGTCTTAAAGTTTGGGGATGTCTTGCTTATGTAAGAAAACCCGAACCTAAAAGACCTAAACTAGGAAATAGGACTTACAAATGTGTTTTTATTGGATACTCTAGTAACAGTACGACTTATAGATTTTTAAACCTTGAAACTCAAGAAATCATTGAGTCGGTAGATGTGCAATTTTTTGAACATCTAACAAAGTTTAGTACTTTGAATCAAGGTTTAGAAAATAATAATTCGACTGTTGACTCCTCAAATTTAGAAGAAAATTCACAACCTATATCTTCTTCAGAAACAACGAATGACGTTGAACCACGAAGGAGTAAAAGACAAAGAACTGAAAAAACATTTGGGCCTGACTTTGTTATTTATTTAGTTGAAGGGGATTTAAATGAGACTAAGAACAAAACTAAATTTGTTCTTAATGTAGAAGATGAACCGACCACATTTCATGAAGCGGTAACATCTAGGGATGCTGTCTTTTGGAAAGAAGCAATAAATGATGAAATGAACTCAATTTTGTCAAATCAAACTTGGGTTATTTCCGATCTTCCCCCCGGGTCTAAACCTATTGGGTGCAAATGGATATTTAAAAGAAAATTAAATCCGGATGGTTCTATAAATAAATTTAAGGCAAGACTAGTTGCTAAAGGCTATAAGCAAAAATATGGAATTGATTACTTTGATACATATGCTCCTGTTGCTCGAATCACTTCCATTAGGATATTAATATCTCTTGCTTCTATTCACAATTTAGTTATTCATCAAATGGATGTTAAAACTGCATTTTTAAATGGTGATTTAGAAGAAGAGATTTATATGGAACAACCCGAAGGGTTTGTATTGCCTGGCCAAGAAAAGAAAGTGTAAAAATTGGTTAAATCTCTTTATGGCCTTAAACAAGCTCCTATGCAATGGCATGAGAAGTTTAATAATATTGTTATATCCCATGGATATAAAGTTAATGATGCCGACAAATGTATATATAGTAAATTTGAAAATGGTGTTGGTGTTATTATATGCTTATATGTGGATGACATGTTAATATTTGGGTCTAATCTCAAATATGTTGAAGAAACCAAAAGGTTTCTTTCATCAAAATTTGATATGAAAGATCTTGGAGAAGCTGATGTGATTTTAGGAATCAAAATTGTGAGAAAGGATAATTCTTTAGCGTTATCTCAATCTCATTATATAGAAAAAGTTCTTAAAAGATATAATCATTTTGAACTTAAGCCAGCTGCTACACCTGTGGATCCTAGCATCAAATTAATGAAAAATACTGGGCGTGCTATGGACCAACTTAAATATGCTAGTATTATTGGGAGTCTAATGTATGCCATGCATTGCACTAGACCAGACATTGCTTATGCAGTGAGTATATTGTGTAGATTTACAAGTAATCCAGGACAAGAGCACTGGAATGCAATTTCTAGGGTGCTTAGATATCTGAAGAGGACTTTGGATTATGGCTTACATTATGTAGGATATCCATCTGTTTTAGAAGGATATAGTGATTCAAGTTGGAATAATCTTGAATCAAAATCAAAGTCAACTACTGGTTGGATTTTTACGCTAGGAGGAGCAGCTATTTCTTGGGGATCCAAGAAACAAACATGTGTATCTGATTCAACAATGCAATCTGAATTTATAGCCCTAGCAGATGCATGTAAAGAAGCAGAATGGCTTAGAAATGTGTTGTATGATATTCCTTTATGGAAAAAGCCATCACCTTCTATTATGATAAGTTGTGATAACCAAGCCACAATTTATAAAGTTTCGAACAAAACTTACAACGGAAAATCTAGACACATTAGTCTAAGACATCAAATTATAAGAAAATTACTCAAGGAAGGAGTAATTACAGTCGACTATATTAAAACGAACAAGAATTTAGCAGATCCTCTGACTAAAGGTCTTGTAAGAGAGATGATATATATCACCTCAAAAGGAATGGGACTAAGGTCTATTAAATAACACAACTATATTTAATGGGAACCCAACTCATATCTTGAAAATATAGATAGAGTTCAATGTGGTACAAACAAGTTAAATTATAGTTATGGAACACTAGGAATTTATACAAAAAGTTCCATTCCTATATGCCTAGTGTTGGTTTTCTGCATGTTAGAGGATGAAGTTCACTTCTTAATAAATCATATAAGTGTGACTCGCAGAATCACTAAAGTTGATTTACCTATTCGAGTGTCGAAAGTGTGGCCGCTTTCTATGAAATCAAGACCGATCCTAAAGCGCTCGTGAAATCAGGATTAGCACAAGGCCATAAAAGTGCATGCTAGAAGAACACTTATAAACTCAGAAATCGGTATGTGTGATAGTTCCGGCTAGTCTCAAAAGGTCCTTGGTTCAAGATACGTTCACCACAGCACCTTGATGAAGCTTTGAATTATTTTCACTATATGAAAGTTCAAGTCCGAAAGACACTTCTCATTTATGTACTAGATTTTAGCGATAATGCCAAAAGTTATTTATTGTCTTTTTTGCTTTGCTCTCTTGTGTATATTGAAATTGGTGGGAGAATGTTGGATTAATTCCAATATTTATTGAGTTTAATTTTTAGTTGTTAATATTTTATTATATTATTTGTGTTTTATTTTAAACATAGTTTGGGTTTTAATTTAGAAAGTAGAAACATGAGCAAATGGGTGTGAAAGATATGGGGAATGCTCAAAATCCCATATTGTCCCACATTGGAAGAATACTACAAAAGGTAGTGGTATATCAACTAAAGGACAACTAAGATTCTTAGTTGACAAGTCAAATAAGAGGCTATGATCCTACGCATCGCGGTGGTGCTTAAGCACCACCAATCGCGACACGCGTAAGCGCGACACGCGGCGCGCGAAAGGGCGATTGGGCGACTTAGGGCGCATTGCGCGCTTTGACGCGCACTTGGCACTTCGCACGTGCGCATCGTCGCTTGGAGCGTGGGAGCCTAAAGTTTTGACGAGGTAAAACAGATCAACGGTTGTGATTAAACGATCCGATCAAAGGGTTTAAAATCCGAAACGGCTTGATCTAAACCGTTAGATGAACTCGTAGCGTTTCGTGTAGGGGATGTCCATTCGCTTACAATGGGACGCCTAATCTGAACCGTTAGATCGTAGCTGTTCCAAACAGGCACGATTCAACGGTTGCTGAGTCACTCCATGAAGAGTTGTGACTGTTGAAGAACAGTCACAGAAATGGCTATAAAAAGAGTTCCAGACCTCTGTTTTGGAAACCGAAAATTGCTAGTTTCTCCTCTCTCCGTCCTCTATACTTTGGCATTATCAAGTTACAAATTCAGAGTGTTCTCGGGTTTGATCAAACAGTACATAGTTTGAATCAAACAACTGTTCATACTGCATTGTATCCTGAAGGCAGGTTCTACAAAACCCATTGTGTACTCGCGGTTCTGGTTCTGTCTCAACCGGATTGGGAGAAATTTTGCCTAAAAGAAAGCGTTCCAAGAACGTGCCTTGCAGAAATTAATTATTATATTTCGTTCTTTCCATAAGAAATTTCCAACAGTTTTAGGCAAAATATTTTATATTCTTATTACTCCACTCAAATGGAAGGAACTGTGGCACAATCTATCCAAGTCATGACTCAAGACTTAATTCGACTCGACCGTTTTGATGGCGGAAATTTCACCCGTTGGCAAGAGAAAGTTATGTTCTTCCTCACATCACTAAAACTTGCATACATTCTAGATGATAACCTTGAACAAATTCCCGAGCCCACACCCGAAGACACCGAAGGAATAAAGCAAAAACGTGTGAAGAGGAAAGAAGACGAATTTATGTGTCGAGGACACATCCTCAATGCTTTGTCTCAAACTGTTTATAGCGCTCATAGAATGATTCCGACGGCAAAGGAATTATGGAAGGCTTTGGAGATAAAGTATCAAAACGAGGAAGCGAGCAATCGTAAGTTTCTAATTTCAAACTATATGAATTTTAGAATGAATAATGATAAATCTGTCGTTGCACAAGCCCATGAACTCCAACAAATTGTTGGTGACCTTAAAGCCGCTGGTATTAATCTTCAAGATGAATTTCAAGTAGGGGTGATTGTTTCAAAACTTCCATCCTCTTGGAATGGCTTTAAGAAGAAAATTAATCATGATGAAAAGACTTATACTGTGGAATCCCTTCTTCGTCACCTTCGTATTGAAGATGATACTCGTATTCGAGAAAAGAAGGATGAACAAAGTGAGGGTCATTCAAAAGCTAATATGGTTGAGGATCAAAAATCCAAGATTACCAAAGACTCAAAATTTAAAGCAAAGAATGATTCCAAATTCAAGAACCAAGGTGCAAATAAGAAAAAGAAGGGAAAATGTTTCTTCTGTGACAAACCGGGCCATTATTCTCGAGAATGTCGTCTTAAAAAGAAGGCATTTAAAGAAAAACAAGGGTCGAAGGAAACCAACAATGTTGAAGATCTTATTGCTACTGTTTGCGAAGCAAATTCAATTGATAATGAAAGTGGATGGTGGCTGGATACCGGCGCAACGGTCCACATATGCAAAGACCGCTCTTCATTCAAAACATATCAAGAAATTGATGGAAAAGAAGTGAAGATGGCAAATAATCTTCGCGCAAATGTAGTTGGAAAAGGCACAGTGGAATTGAAGCTAACCTCTGGAAAGACACTTACTCTAATTGATGTACTTCATGTACCTGATATGTGTAAAAATCTTGTGTCTGGGGACCTTCTCAATAAGAGAGGTTTCAAACTAGTGTATGAGTCTGATAAGTTTGTATTGTCTAAGAATGGCCAATTTATTGGCAAAGGGTACTCTTGTAACGGCATGATTAAAATTAATGTTATCAATGATATTAGTTCTGCTTATATGGTTGAGTCTATTTCTTTATGGCATAGTAGATTAGGTCATGTGAATTATAGAAGTATAAAAAATATGACTAATCTCGGCTTAATCTCGGATTGTAAATTTGATAACCTTTCTAAATGTGAAATTTGTGCTCAATCGAAGATAACTAGAAAGTCGTTCAAATCTGTTGAGAGGAAATCCGAAATGCTTGATCTTATTCATAGTGATGTATGTGATATGAAGAGTAATATGACTCGTGGTGGAAATAAATATTTCTTAACTTTCATTGATGATTACTCTAAGTATGCATATACATATTTACTTAAAAGTAAAGATGAAGTTTTCGAGAAATTCCTAATTTTTAAAGCGGAAGTTGAAACTCAACAAAATCGAAAAATTAAAGTCCTACGATCCGATAGGGGTGGTGAATATTACCCGAGTGAGTTTATACAATTTTGTAATACTCATGGGATAATCCATCAAGTTACGGCGCCATATACGCCACAACAAAATGGAACGGCGGAAAGGAAAAATAGGACTTTAGTTGAAATGATAAATTCAATGTTAATCAGTTCTGGTTTACCTTTGTCGATGTGGGGAGAAGCGGTTTTATCCGCATGTTATATTTTAAATAGAGTTCCATTGAAAAACAAGGATATTACACCATATGAATTATGGTTTAATCGTAAGCCTAATCTTAGACGTCTTAAAGTTTGGGGATGTCTTGCTTATGTAAGAAAACCCGAACCTAAAAGACCTAAACTAGGAAATAGGACTTACAAATGTGTTTTTATTGGATACTCTAGTAACAGTACGACTTATAGATTTTTAAACCTTGAAACTCAAGAAATCATTGAGTCGGTAGATGTGCAATTTTTTGAACATCTAACAAAGTTTAGTACTTTGAATCAAGGTTTAGAAAATAATAATTCGACTGTTGACTCCTCAAATTTAGAAGAAAATTCACAACCTATATCTTCTTCAGAAACAACGAATGACGTTGAACCACGAAGGAGTAAAAGACAAAGAACTGAAAAAACATTTGGGCCTGACTTTGTTATTTATTTAGTTGAAGGGGATTTAAATGAGACTAAGAACAAAACTAAATTTGTTCTTAATGTAGAAGATGAACCGACCACATTTCATGAAGCGGTAACATCTAGGGATGCTGTCTTTTGGAAAGAAGCAATAAATGATGAAATGAACTCAATTTTGTCAAATCAAACTTGGGTTATTTCCGATCTTCCCCCCGGGTCTAAACCTATTGGGTGCAAATGGATATTTAAAAGAAAATTAAATCCGGATGGTTCTATAAATAAATTTAAGGCAAGACTAGTTGCTAAAGGCTATAAGCAAAAATATGGAATTGATTACTTTGATACATATGCTCCTGTTGCTCGAATCACTTCCATTAGGATATTAATATCTCTTGCTTCTATTCACAATTTAGTTATTCATCAAATGGATGTTAAAACTGCATTTTTAAATGGTGATTTAGAAGAAGAGATTTATATGGAACAACCCGAAGGGTTTGTATTGCCTGGCCAAGAAAAGAAAGTGTAAAAATTGGTTAAATCTCTTTATGGCCTTAAACAAGCTCCTATGCAATGGCATGAGAAGTTTAATAATATTGTTATATCCCATGGATATAAAGTTAATGATGCCGACAAATGTATATATAGTAAATTTGAAAATGGTGTTGGTGTTATTATATGCTTATATGTGGATGACATGTTAATATTTGGGTCTAATCTCAAATATGTTGAAGAAACCAAAAGGTTTCTTTCATCAAAATTTGATATGAAAGATCTTGGAGAAGCTGATGTGATTTTAGGAATCAAAATTGTGAGAAAGGATAATTCTTTAGCGTTATCTCAATCTCATTATATAGAAAAAGTTCTTAAAAGATATAATCATTTTGAACTTAAGCCAGCTGCTACACCTGTGGATCCTAGCATCAAATTAATGAAAAATACTGGGCGTGCTATGGACCAACTTAAATATGCTAGTATTATTGGGAGTCTAATGTATGCCATGCATTGCACTAGACCAGACATTGCTTATGCAGTGAGTATATTGTGTAGATTTACAAGTAATCCAGGACAAGAGCACTGGAATGCAATTTCTAGGGTGCTTAGATATCTGAAGAGGACTTTGGATTATGGCTTACATTATGTAGGATATCCATCTGTTTTAGAAGGATATAGTGATTCAAGTTGGAATAATCTTGAATCAAAATCAAAGTCAACTACTGGTTGGATTTTTACGCTAGGAGGAGCAGCTATTTCTTGGGGATCCAAGAAACAAACATGTGTATCTGATTCAACAATGCAATCTGAATTTATAGCCCTAGCAGATGCATGTAAAGAAGCAGAATGGCTTAGAAATGTGTTGTATGATATTCCTTTATGGAAAAAGCCATCACCTTCTATTATGATAAGTTGTGATAACCAAGCCACAATTTATAAAGTTTCGAACAAAACTTACAACGGAAAATCTAGACACATTAGTCTAAGACATCAAATTATAAGAAAATTACTCAAGGAAGGAGTAATTACAGTCGACTATATTAAAACGAACAAGAATTTAGCAGATCCTCTGACTAAAGGTCTTGTAAGAGAGATGATATATATCACCTCAAAAGGAATGGGACTAAGGTCTATTAAATAACACAACTATATTTAATGGGAACCCAACTCATATCTTGAAAATATAGATAGAGTTCAATGTGGTACAAACAAGTTAAATTATAGTTATGGAACACTAGGAATTTATACAAAAAGTTCCATTCCTATATGCCTAGTGTTGGTTTTCTGCATGTTAGAGGATGAAGTTCACTTCTTAATAAATCATATAAGTGTGACTCGCAGAATCACTAAAGTTGATTTACCTATTCGAGTGTCGAAAGTGTGGCCGCTTTCTATGAAATCAAGACCGATCCTAAAGCGCTCGTGAAATCAGGATTAGCACAAGGCCATAAAAGTGCATGCTAGAAGAACACTTATAAACTCAGAAATCGGTATGTGTGATAGTTCCGGCTAGTCTCAAAAGGTCCTTGGTTCAAGATACGTTCACCACAGCACCTTGATGAAGCTTTGAATTATTTTCACTATATGAAAGTTCAAGTCCGAAAGACACTTCTCATTTATGTACTAGATTTTAGCGATAATGCCAAAAGTTATTTATTGTCTTTTTTGCTTTGCTCTCTTGTGTATATTGAAATTGGTGGGAGAATGTTGGATTAATTCCAATATTTATTGAGTTTAATTTTTAGTTGTTAATATTTTATTATATTATTTGTGTTTTATTTTAAACATAGTTTGGGTTTTAATTTAGAAAGTAGAAACATGAGCAAATGGGTGTGAAAGATATGGGGAATGCTCAAAATCCCATATTGTCCCACATTGGAAGAATACTACAAAAGGTAGTGGTATATCAACTAAAGGACAACTAAGATTCTTAGTTGACAAGTCAAATAAGAGGCTATGATCCTACGCATCGCGGTGGTGCTTAAGCACCACCAATCGCGACACGCGTAAGCGCGTAAGCGCGACACGCGGCGCGCGAAAGGGCGATTGGGCGACTTAGGGCGCATTGCGCGCTTTGACGCGCACTTGGCACTTCGCACGTGCGCATCGTCGCTTGGAGCGTGGGAGCCTAAAGTTTTGACGAGGTAAAACAGATCAACGGTTGTGATTAAACGATCCGATCAAAGGGTTTAAAATCCGAAACGGCTTGATCTAAACCGTTAGATGAACTCGTAGCGTTTCGTGTAGGGGATGTCCATTCGCTTACAATGGGACGCCTAATCTGAACCGTTAGATCGTAGCTGTTCCAAACAGGCACGATCCAACGGTTGCTGAGTCACTCCATGAAGAGTTGTGACTGTTGAAGAACAGTCACAGAAATGGCTATAAAAAGAGTTCCAGACCTCTGTTTTGGAAACCGAAAATTGCTAGTTTCTCCTCTCTCCGTCCTCTATACTTTGGCATTATCAAGTTACAAATTCAGAGTGTTCTCGGGTTTGATCAAACAGTACATAGTTTGAATCAAACAACTGTTCATACTGCATTGTATCCTGAAGGCAGGTTCTACAAAACCCATTGTGTACTCGCGGTTCTGGTTCTGTCTCAACCGGATTGGGAGAAATTTTGCCTAAAAGAAAGCGTTCCAAGAACGTGCCTTGCAGAAATTAATTATTATATTTCGTTCTTTCCATAAGAAATTTCCAACAGTTTTAGGCAAAATATTTTATATTCTTATTACTCCACTCAAATGGAAGGAACTGTGGCACAATCTATCCAAGTCATGACTCAAGACTTAATTCGACTCGACCGTTTTGATGGCGGAAATTTCACCCGTTGGCAAGAGAAAGTTATGTTCTTCCTCACATCACTAAAACTTGCATACATTCTAGATGATAACCTTGAACAAATTCCCGAGCCCACACCCGAAGACACCGAAGGAATAAAGCAAAAACGTGTGAAGAGGAAAGAAGACGAATTTATGTGTCGAGGACACATCCTCAATGCTTTGTCTCAAACTGTTTATAGCGCTCATAGAATGATTCCGACGGCAAAGGAATTATGGAAGGCTTTGGAGATAAAGTATCAAAACGAGGAAGCGAGCAATCGTAAGTTTCTAATTTCAAACTATATGAATTTTAGAATGAATAATGATAAATCTGTCGTTGCACAAGCCCATGAACTCCAACAAATTGTTGGTGACCTTAAAGCCGCTGGTATTAATCTTCAAGATGAATTTCAAGTAGGGGTGATTGTTTCAAAACTTCCATCCTCTTGGAATGGCTTTAAGAAGAAAATTAATCATGATGAAAAGACTTATACTGTGGAATCCCTTCTTCGTCACCTTCGTATTGAAGATGATACTCGTATTCGAGAAAAGAAGGATGAACAAAGTGAGGGTCATTCAAAAGCTAATATGGTTGAGGATCAAAAATCCAAGATTACCAAAGACTCAAAATTTAAAGCAAAGAATGATTCCAAATTCAAGAACCAAGGTGCAAATAAGAAAAAAAAGGGAAAATGTTTCTTCTGTGACAAACCGGGCCATTATTCTCGAGAATGTCGTCTTAAAAAGAAGGCATTTAAAGAAAAACAAGGGTCGAAGGAAACCAACAATGTTGAAGATCTTATTGCTACTGTTTGCGAAGCAAATTCAATTGATAATGAAAGTGGATGGTGGCTGGATACCGGCGCAACGGTCCACATATGCAAAGACCGCTCTTCATTCAAAACATATCAAGAAATTGATGGAAAAGAAGTGAAGATGGCAAATAATCTTCGCGCAAATGTAGTTGGAAAAGGCACAGTGGAATTGAAGCTAACCTCTGGAAAGACACTTACTCTAATTGATGTACTTCATGTACCTGATATGTGTAAAAATCTTGTGTCTGGGGACCTTCTCAATAAGAGAGGTTTCAAACTAGTGTATGAGTCTGATAAGTTTGTATTGTCTAAGAATGGCCAATTTATTGGCAAAGGGTACTCTTGTAACGGCATGATTAAAATTAATGTTATCAATGATATTAGTTCTGCTTATATGGTTGAGTCTATTTCTTTATGGCATAGTAGATTAGGTCATGTGAATTATAGAAGTATAAAAAATATGACTAATCTCGGCTTAA
The DNA here is from genome assembly GCA_949130495.1 of Sambucus nigra. Classification (NCBI taxonomy): domain Eukaryota; kingdom Viridiplantae; phylum Streptophyta; class Magnoliopsida; order Dipsacales; family Adoxaceae; genus Sambucus; species Sambucus nigra. Next base: position 152,296,129 of record OX422208.1, read on the forward strand.
TCTCGGATTGTAAATTTGATAACCTTTCTAAATGTGAAATTTGTGCTCAATCGAAGATAACTAGAAAGTCGTTCAAATCTGTTGAGAGGAAATCCGAAATGCTTGATCTTATTCATAGTGATGTATGTGATATGAAGAGTAATATGACTCGTGGTGGAAATAAATATTTCTTAACTTTCATTGATGATTACTCTAAGTATGCATATACATATTTACTTAAAAGTAAAGATGAAGTTTTCGAGAAATTCCTAATTTTTAAAGCGGAAGTTGAAACTCAACAAAATCGAAAAATTAAAGTCCTACGATCCGATAGGGGTGGTGAATATTACCCGAGTGAGTTTATACAATTTTGTAATACTCATGGGATAATCCATCAAGTTACGGCGCCATATACGCCACAACAAAATGGAACGGCGGAAAGGAAAAATAGGACTTTAGTTGAAATGATAAATTCAATGTTAATCAGTTCTGGTTTACCTTTGTCGATGTGGGGAGAAGCGGTTTTATCCGCATGTTATATTTTAAATAGAGTTCCATTGAAAAACAAGGATATTACACCATATGAATTATGGTTTAATCGTAAGCCTAATCTTAGACGTCTTAAAGTTTGGGGATGTCTTGCTTATGTAAGAAAACCCGAACCTAAAAGACCTAAACTAGGAAATAGGACTTACAAATGTGTTTTTATTGGATACTCTAGTAACAGTACGACTTATAGATTTTTAAACCTTGAAACTCAAGAAATCATTGAGTCGGTAGATGTGCAATTTTTTGAACATCTAACAAAGTTTAGTACTTTGAATCAAGGTTTAGAAAATAATAATTCGACTGTTGACTCCTCAAATTTAGAAGAAAATTCACAACCTATATCTTCTTCAGAAACAACGAATGACGTTGAACCACGAAGGAGTAAAAGACAAAGAACTGAAAAAACATTTGGGCCTGACTTTGTTATTTATTTAGTTGAAGGGGATTTAAATGAGACTAAGAACAAAACTAAATTTGTTCTTAATGTAGAAGATGAACCGACCACATTTCATGAAGCGGTAACATCTAGGGATGCTGTCTTTTGGAAAGAAGCAATAAATGATGAAATGAACTCAATTTTGTCAAATCAAACTTGGGTTATTTCCGATCTTCCCCCCGGGTCTAAACCTATTGGGTGCAAATGGATATTTAAAAGAAAATTAAATCCGGATGGTTCTATAAATAAATTTAAGGCAAGACTAGTTGCTAAAGGCTATAAGCAAAAATATGGAATTGATTACTTTGATACATATGCTCCTGTTGCTCGAATCACTTCCATTAGGATATTAATATCTCTTGCTTCTATTCACAATTTAGTTATTCATCAAATGGATGTTAAAACTGCATTTTTAAATGGTGATTTAGAAGAAGAGATTTATATGGAACAACCCGAAGGGTTTGTATTGCCTGGCCAAGAAAAGAAAGTGTAAAAATTGGTTAAATCTCTTTATGGCCTTAAACAAGCTCCTATGCAATGGCATGAGAAGTTTAATAATATTGTTATATCCCATGGATATAAAGTTAATGATGCCGACAAATGTATATATAGTAAATTTGAAAATGGTGTTGGTGTTATTATATGCTTATATGTGGATGACATGTTAATATTTGGGTCTAATCTCAAATATGTTGAAGAAACCAAAAGGTTTCTTTCATCAAAATTTGATATGAAAGATCTTGGAGAAGCTGATGTGATTTTAGGAATCAAAATTGTGAGAAAGGATAATTCTTTAGCGTTATCTCAATCTCATTATATAGAAAAAGTTCTTAAAAGATATAATCATTTTGAACTTAAGCCAGCTGCTACACCTGTGGATCCTAGCATCAAATTAATGAAAAATACTGGGCGTGCTATGGACCAACTTAAATATGCTAGTATTATTGGGAGTCTAATGTATGCCATGCATTGCACTAGACCAGACATTGCTTATGCAGTGAGTATATTGTGTAGATTTACAAGTAATCCAGGACAAGAGCACTGGAATGCAATTTCTAGGGTGCTTAGATATCTGAAGAGGACTTTGGATTATGGCTTACATTATGTAGGATATCCATCTGTTTTAGAAGGATATAGTGATTCAAGTTGGAATAATCTTGAATCAAAATCAAAGTCAACTACTGGTTGGATTTTTACGCTAGGAGGAGCAGCTATTTCTTGGGGATCCAAGAAACAAACATGTGTATCTGATTCAACAATGCAATCTGAATTTATAGCCCTAGCAGATGCATGTAAAGAAGCAGAATGGCTTAGAAATGTGTTGTATGATATTCCTTTATGGAAAAAGCCATCACCTTCTATTATGATAAGTTGTGATAACCAAGCCACAATTTATAAAGTTTCGAACAAAACTTACAACGGAAAATCTAGACACATTAGTCTAAGACATCAAATTATAAGAAAATTACTCAAGGAAGGAGTAATTACAGTCGACTATATTAAAACGAACAAGAATTTAGCAGATCCTCTGACTAAAGGTCTTGTAAGAGAGATGATATATATCACCTCAAAAGGAATGGGACTAAGGTCTATTAAATAACACAACTATATTTAATGGGAACCCAACTCATATCTTGAAAATATAGATAGAGTTCAATGTGGTACAAACAAGTTAAATTATAGTTATGGAACACTAGGAATTTATACAAAAAGTTCCATTCCTATATGCCTAGTGTTGGTTTTCTGCATGTTAGAGGATGAAGTTCACTTCTTAATAAATCATATAAGTGTGACTCGCAGAATCACTAAAGTTGATTTACCTATTCGAGTGTCGAAAGTGTGGCCGCTTTCTATGAAATCAAGACCGATCCTAAAGCGCTCGTGAAATCAGGATTAGCACAAGGCCATAAAAGTGCATGCTAGAAGAACACTTATAAACTCAGAAATCGGTATGTGTGATAGTTCCGGCTAGTCTCAAAAGGTCCTTGGTTCAAGATACGTTCACCACAGCACCTTGATGAAGCTTTGAATTATTTTCACTATATGAAAGTTCAAGTCCGAAAGACACTTCTCATTTATGTACTAGATTTTAGCGATAATGCCAAAAGTTATTTATTGTCTTTTTTGCTTTGCTCTCTTGTGTATATTGAAATTGGTGGGAGAATGTTGGATTAATTCCAATATTTATTTAGTTTAATTTTTAGTTGTTAATATTTTATTATATTATTTGTGTTTTATTTTAAACATAGTTTGGGTTTTAATTTAGAAAGTAGAAACATGAGCAAATGGGTGTGAAAGATATGGGGAATGCTCAAAATCCCATATTGTCCCACATTGGAAGAATACTACAAAAGGTAGTGGTATATCAACTAAAGGACAACTAAGATTCTTAGTTGACAAGTCAAATAAGAGGCTATGATCCTACGCATCGCGGTGGTGCTTAAGCACCACCAATCGCGACACGCGTAAGCGCGACACGCGGCGCGCGAAAGGGCGATTGGGCGACTTAGGGCGCATTGCGCGCTTTGACGCGCACTTGGCACTTCGCACGTGCGCATCGTCGCTTGGAGCGTGGGAGCCTAAAGTTTTGACGAGGTAAAACAGATCAACGGTTGTGATTAAACGATCCGATCAAAGGGTTTAAAATCCGAAACGGCTTGATCTAAACCGTTAGATGAACTCGTAGCGTTTCGTGTAGGGGATGTCCATTCGCTTACAATGGGACGCCTAATCTGAACCGTTAGATCGTAGCTGTTCCAAACAGGCACGATTCAACGGTTGCTGAGTCACTCCATGAAGAGTTGTGACTGTTGAAGAACAGTCACAGAAATGGCTATAAAAAGAGTTCCAGACCTCTGTTTTGGAAACCGAAAATTGCTAGTTTCTCCTCTCTCCGTCCTCTATACTTTGGCATTATCAAGTTACAAATTCAGAGTGTTCTCGGGTTTGATCAAACAGTACATAGTTTGAATCAAACAACTGTTCATACTGCATTGTATCCTGAAGGCAGGTTCTACAAAACCCATTGTGTACTCGCGGTTCTGGTTCTGTCTCAACCGGATTGGGAGAAATTTTGCCTAAAAGAAAGCGTTCCAAGAACGTGCCTTGCAGAAATTAATTATTATATTTCGTTCTTTCCATAAGAAATTTCCAACAGTTTTAGGCAAAATATTTTATATTCTTATTACTCCACTCAAATGGAAGGAACTGTGGCACAATCTATCCAAGTCATGACTCAAGACTTAATTCGACTCGACCGTTTTGATGGCGGAAATTTCACCCGTTGGCAAGAGAAAGTTATGTTCTTCCTCACATCACTAAAACTTGCATACATTCTAGATGATAACCTTGAACAAATTCCCGAGCCCACACCCGAAGACACCGAAGGAATAAAGCAAAAACGTGTGAAGAGGAAAGAAGACGAATTTATGTGTCGAGGACACATCCTCAATGCTTTGTCTCAAACTGTTTATAGCGCTCATAGAATGATTCCGACGGCAAAGGAATTATGGAAGGCTTTGGAGATAAAGTATCAAAACGAGGAAGCGAGCAATCGTAAGTTTCTAATTTCAAACTATATGAATTTTAGAATGAATAATGATAAATCTGTCGTTGCACAAGCCCATGAACTCCAACAAATTGTTGGTGACCTTAAAGCCGCTGGTATTAATCTTCAAGATGAATTTCAAGTAGGGGTGATTGTTTCAAAACTTCCATCCTCTTGGAATGGCTTTAAGAAGAAAATTAATCATGATGAAAAGACTTATACTGTGGAATCCCTTCTTCGTCACCTTCGTATTGAAGATGATACTCGTATTCGAGAAAAGAAGGATGAACAAAGTGAGGGTCATTCAAAAGCTAATATGGTTGAGGATCAAAAATCCAAGATTACCAAAGACTCAAAATTTAAAGCAAAGAATGATTCCAAATTCAAGAACCAAGGTGCAAATAAGAAAAAGAAGGGAAAATGTTTCTTCTGTGACAAACCGGGCCATTATTCTCGAGAATGTCGTCTTAAAAAGAAGGCATTTAAAGAAAAACAAGGGTCGAAGGAAACCAACAATGTTGAAGATCTTATTGCTACTGTTTGCGAAGCAAATTCAATTGATAATGAAAGTGGATGGTGGCTGGATACCGGCGCAACGGTCCACATATGCAAAGACCGCTCTTCATTCAAAACATATCAAGAAATTGATGGAAAAGAAGTGAAGATGGCAAATAATCTTCGCGCAAATGTAGTTGGAAAAGGCACAGTGGAATTGAAGCTAACCTCTGGAAAGACACTTACTCTAATTGATGTACTTCATGTACCTGATATGTGTAAAAATCTTGTGTCTGGGGACCTTCTCAATAAGAGAGGTTTCAAACTAGTGTATGAGTCTGATAAGTTTGTATTGTCTAAGAATGGCCAATTTATTGGCAAAGGGTACTCTTGTAACGGCATGATTAAAATTAATGTTATCAATGATATTAGTTCTGCTTATATGGTTGAGTCTATTTCTTTATGGCATAGTAGATTAGGTCATGTGAATTATAGAAGTATAAAAAATATGACTAATCTCGGCTTAATCTCGGATTGTAAATTTGATAACCTTTCTAAATGTGAAATTTGTGCTCAATCGAAGATAACTAGAAAGTCGTTCAAATCTGTTGAGAGGAAATCCGAAATGCTTGATCTTATTCATAGTGATGTATGTGATATGAAGAGTAATATGACTCGTGGTGGAAATAAATATTTCTTAACTTTCATTGATGATTACTCTAAGTATGCATATACATATTTACTTAAAAGTAAAGATGAAGTTTTCGAGAAATTCCTAATTTTTAAAGCGGAAGTTGAAACTCAACAAAATCGAAAAATTAAAGTCCTACGATCCGATAGGGGTGGTGAATATTACCCGAGTGAGTTTATACAATTTTGTAATACTCATGGGATAATCCATCAAGTTACGGCGCCATATACGCCACAACAAAATGGAACGGCGGAAAGGAAAAATAGGACTTTAGTTGAAATGATAAATTCAATGTTAATCAGTTCTGGTTTACCTTTGTCGATGTGGGGAGAAGCGGTTTTATCCGCATGTTATATTTTAAATAGAGTTCCATTGAAAAACAAGGATATTACACCATATGAATTATGGTTTAATCGTAAGCCTAATCTTAGACGTCTTAAAGTTTGGGGATGTCTTGCTTATGTAAGAAAACCCGAACCTAAAAGACCTAAACTAGGAAATAGGACTTACAAATGTGTTTTTATTGGATACTCTAGTAACAGTACGACTTATAGATTTTTAAACCTTGAAACTCAAGAAATCATTGAGTCGGTAGATGTGCAATTTTTTGAACATCTAACAAAGTTTAGTACTTTGAATCAAGGTTTAGAAAATAATAATTCGACTGTTGACTCCTCAAATTTAGAAGAAAATTCACAACCTATATCTTCTTCAGAAACAACGAATGACGTTGAACCACGAAGGAGTAAAAGACAAAGAACTGAAAAAACATTTGGGCCTGACTTTGTTATTTATTTAGTTGAAGGGGATTTAAATGAGACTAAGAACAAAACTAAATTTGTTCTTAATGTAGAAGATGAACCGACCACATTTCATGAAGCGGTAACATCTAGGGATGCTGTCTTTTGGAAAGAAGCAATAAATGATGAAATGAACTCAATTTTGTCAAATCAAACTTGGGTTATTTCCGATCTTCCCCCCGGGTCTAAACCTATTGGGTGCAAATGGATATTTAAAAGAAAATTAAATCCGGATGGTTCTATAAATAAATTTAAGGCAAGACTAGTTGCTAAAGGCTATAAGCAAAAATATGGAATTGATTACTTTGATACATATGCTCCTGTTGCTCGAATCACTTCCATTAGGATATTAATATCTCTTGCTTCTATTCACAATTTAGTTATTCATCAAATGGATGTTAAAACTGCATTTTTAAATGGTGATTTAGAAGAAGAGATTTATATGGAACAACCCGAAGGGTTTGTATTGCCTGGCCAAGAAAAGAAAGTGTAAAAATTGGTTAAATCTCTTTATGGCCTTAAACAAGCTCCTATGCAATGGCATGAGAAGTTTAATAATATTGTTATATCCCATGGATATAAAGTTAATGATGCCGACAAATGTATATATAGTAAATTTGAAAATGGTGTTGGTGTTATTATATGCTTATATGTGGATGACATGTTAATATTTGGGTCTAATCTCAAATATGTTGAAGAAACCAAAAGGTTTCTTTCATCAAAATTTGATATGAAAGATCTTGGAGAAGCTGATGTGATTTTAGGAATCAAAATTGTGAGAAAGGATAATTCTTTAGCGTTATCTCAATCTCATTATATAGAAAAAGTTCTTAAAAGATATAATCATTTTGAACTTAAGCCAGCTGCTACACCTGTGGATCCTAGCATCAAATTAATGAAAAATACTGGGCGTGCTATGGACCAACTTAAATATGCTAGTATTATTGGGAGTCTAATGTATGCCATGCATTGCACTAGACCAGACATTGCTTATGCAGTGAGTATATTGTGTAGATTTACAAGTAATCCAGGACAAGAGCACTGGAATGCAATTTCTAGGGTGCTTAGATATCTGAAGAGGACTTTGGATTATGGCTTACATTATGTAGGATATCCATCTGTTTTAGAAGGATATAGTGATTCAAGTTGGAATAATCTTGAATCAAAATCAAAGTCAACTACTGGTTGGATTTTTACGCTAGGAGGAGCAGCTATTTCTTGGGGATCCAAGAAACAAACATGTGTATCTGATTCAACAATGCAATCTGAATTTATAGCCCTAGCAGATGCATGTAAAGAAGCAGAATGGCTTAGAAATGTGTTGTATGATATTCCTTTATGGAAAAAGCCATCACCTTCTATTATGATAAGTTGTGATAACCAAGCCACAATTTATAAAGTTTCGAACAAAACTTACAACGGAAAATCTAGACACATTAGTCTAAGACATCAAATTATAAGAAAATTACTCAAGGAAGGAGTAATTACAGTCGACTATATTAAAACGAACAAGAATTTAGCAGATCCTCTGACTAAAGGTCTTGTAAGAGAGATGATATATATCACCTCAAAAGGAATGGGACTAAGGTCTATTAAATAACACAACTATATTTAATGGGAACCCAACTCATATCTTGAAAATATAGATAGAGTTCAATGTGGTACAAACAAGTTAAATTATAGTTATGGAACACTAGGAATTTATACAAAAAGTTCCATTCCTATATGCCTAGTGTTGGTTTTCTGCATGTTAGAGGATGAAGTTCACTTCTTAATAAATCATATAAGTGTGACTCGCAGAATCACTAAAGTTGATTTACCTATTCGAGTGTCGAAAGTGTGGCCGCTTTCTATGAAATCAAGACCGATCCTAAAGCGCTCGTGAAATCAGGATTAGCACAAGGCCATAAAAGTGCATGCTAGAAGAACACTTATAAACTCAGAAATCGGTATGTGTGATAGTTCCGGCTAGTCTCAAAAGGTCCTTGGTTCAAGATACGTTCACCACAGCACCTTGATGAAGCTTTGAATTATTTTCACTATATGAAAGTTCAAGTCCGAAAGACACTTCTCATTTATGTACTAGATTTTAGCGATAATGCCAAAAGTTATTTATTGTCTTTTTTGCTTTGCTCTCTTGTGTATATTGAAATTGGTGGGAGAATGTTGGATTAATTCCAATATTTATTGAGTTTAATTTTTAGTTGTTAATATTTTATTATATTATTTGTGTTTTATTTTAAACATAGTTTGGGTTTTAATTTAGAAAGTAGAAACATGAGCAAATGGGTGTGAAAGATATGGGGAATGCTCAAAATCCCATATTGTCCCACATTGGAAGAATACTACAAAAGGTAGTGGTATATCAACTAAAGGACAACTAAGATTCTTAGTTGACAAGTCAAATAAGAGGCTATGATCCTACGCATCGCGGTGGTGCTTAAGCACCACCAATCGCGACACGCGTAAGCGCGACACGCGGCGCGCGAAAGGGCGATTGGGCGACTTAGGGCGCATTGCGCGCTTTGACGCGCACTTGGCACTTCGCACGTGCGCATCGTCGCTTGGAGCGTGGGAGCCTAAAGTTTTGACGAGGTAAAACAGATCAACGGTTGTGATTAAACGATCCGATCAAAGGGTTTAAAATCCGAAACGGCTTGATCTAAACCGTTAGATGAACTCGTAGCGTTTCGTGTAGGGGATGTCCATTCGCTTACAATGGGACGCCTAATCTGAACCGTTAGATCGTAGCTGTTCCAAACAGGCACGATCCAACGGTTGCTGAGTCACTCCATGAAGAGTTGTGACTGTTGAAGAACAGTCACAGAAATGGCTATAAAAAGAGTTCCAGACCTCTGTTTTGGAAACCGAAAATTGCTAGTTTCTCCTCTCTCCGTCCTCTATACTTTGGCATTATCAAGTTACAAATTCAGAGTGTTCTCGGGTTTGATCAAACAGTACATAGTTTGAATCAAACAACTGTTCATACTGCATTGTATCCTGAAGGCAGGTTCTACAAAACCCATTGTGTACTCGCGGTTCTGGTTCTGTCTCAACCGGATTGGGAGAAATTTTGCCTAAAAGAAAGCGTTCCAAGAACGTGCCTTGCAGAAATTAATTATTATATTTCGTTCTTTCCATAAGAAATTTCCAACAGTTTTAGGCAAAATATTTTATATTCTTATTACTCCACTCAAATGGAAGGAACTGTGGCACAATCTATCCAAGTCATGACTCAAGACTTAATTCGACTCGACCGTTTTGATGGCGGAAATTTCACCCGTTGGCAAGAGAAAGTTATGTTCTTCCTCACATCACTAAAACTTGCATACATTCTAGATGATAACCTTGAACAAATTCCCGAGCCCACACCCGAAGACACCGAAGGAATAAAGCAAAAACGTGTGAAGAGGAAAGAAGACGAATTTATGTGTCGAGGACACATCCTCAATGCTTTGTCTCAAACTGTTTATAGCGCTCATAGAATGATTCCGACGGCAAAGGAATTATGGAAGGCTTTGGAGATAAAGTATCAAAACGAGGAAGCGAGCAATCGTAAGTTTCTAATTTCAAACTATATGAATTTTAGAATGAATAATGATAAATCTGTCGTTGCACAAGCCCATGAACTCCAACAAATTGTTGGTGACCTTAAAGCCGCTGGTATTAATCTTCAAGATGAATTTCAAGTAGGGGTGATTGTTTCAAAACTTCCATCCTCTTGGAATGGCTTTAAGAAGAAAATTAATCATGATGAAAAGACTTATACTGTGGAATCCCTTCTTCGTCACCTTCGTATTGAAGATGATACTCGTATTCGAGAAAAGAAGGATGAACAAAGTGAGGGTCATTCAAAAGCTAATATGGTTGAGGATCAAAAATCCAAGATTACCAAAGACTCAAAATTTAAAGCAAAGAATGATTCCAAATTCAAGAACCAAGGTGCAAATAAGAAAAAGAAGGGAAAATGTTTCTTCTGTGACAAACCGGGCCATTATTCTCGAGAATGTCGTCTTAAAAAGAAGGCATTTAAAGAAAAACAAGGGTCGAAGGAAACCAACAATGTTGAAGATCTTATTGCTACTGTTTGCGAAGCAAATTCAATTGATAATGAAAGTGGATGGTGGCTGGATACCGGCGCAACGGTCCACATATGCAAAGACCGCTCTTCATTCAAAACATATCAAGAAATTGATGGAAAAGAAGTGAAGATGGCAAATAATCTTCGCGCAAATGTAGTTGGAAAAGGCACAGTGGAATTGAAGCTAACCTCTGGAAAGACACTTACTCTAATTGATGTACTTCATGTACCTGATATGTGTAAAAATCTTGTGTCTGGGGACCTTCTCAATAAGAGAGGTTTCAAACTAGTGTATGAGTCTGATAAGTTTGTATTGTCTAAGAATGGCCAATTTATTGGCAAAGGGTACTCTTGTAACGGCATGATTAAAATTAATGTTATCAATGATATTAGTTCTGCTTATATGGTTGAGTCTATTTCTTTATGGCATAGTAGATTAGGTCATGTGAATTATAGAAGTATAAAAAATATGACTAATCTCGGCTTAATCTCGGATTGTAAATTTGATAACCTTTCTAAATGTGAAATTTGTGCTCAATCGAAGATAACTAGAAAGTCGTTCAAATCTGTTGAGAGGAAATCCGAAATGCTTGATCTTATTCATAGTGATGTATGTGATATGAAGAGTAATATGACTCGTGGTGGAAATAAATATTTCTTAACTTTCATTGATGATTACTCTAAGTATGCATATACATATTTACTTAAAAGTAAAGATGAAGTTTTCGAGAAATTCCTAATTTTTAAAGCGGAAGTTGAAACTCAACAAAATCGAAAAATTAAAGTCCTACGATCCGATAGGGGTGGTGAATATTACCCGAGTGAGTTTATACAATTTTGTAATACTCATGGGATAATCCATCAAGTTACGGCGCCATATACGCCACAACAAAATGGAACGGCGGAAAGGAAAAATAGGACTTTAGTTGAAATGATAAATTCAATGTTAATCAGTTCTGGTTTACCTTTGTCGATGTGGGGAGAAGCGGTTTTATCCGCATGTTATATTTTAAATAGAGTTCCATTGAAAAACAAGGATATTACACCATATGAATTATGGTTTAATCGTAAGCCTAATCTTAGACGTCTTAAAGTTTGGGGATGTCTTGCTTATGTAAGAAAACCCGAACCTAAAAGACCTAAACTAGGAAATAGGACTTACAAATGTGTTTTTATTGGATACTCTAGTAACAGTACGACTTATAGATTTTTAAACCTTGAAACTCAAGAAATCATTGAGTCGGTAGATGTGCAATTTTTTGAACATCTAACAAAGTTTAGTACTTTGAATCAAGGTTTAGAAAATAATAATTCGACTGTTGACTCCTCAAATTTAGAAGAAAATTCACAACCTATATCTTCTTCAGAAACAACGAATGACGTTGAACCACGAAGGAGTAAAAGACAAAGAACTGAAAAAACATTTGGGCCTGACTTTGTTATTTATTTAGTTGAAGGGGATTTAAATGAGACTAAGAACAAAACTAAATTTGTTCTTAATGTAGAAGATGAACCGACCACATTTCATGAAGCGGTAACATCTAGGGATGCTGTCTTTTGGAAAGAAGCAATAAATGATGAAATGAACTCAATTTTGTCAAATCAAACTTGGGTTATTTCCGATCTTCCCCCCGGGTCTAAACCTATTGGGTGCAAATGGATATTTAAAAGAAAATTAAATCCGGATGGTTCTATAAATAAATTTAAGGCAAGACTAGTTGCTAAAGGCTATAAGCAAAAATATGGAATTGATTACTTTGATACATATGCTCCTGTTGCTCGAATCACTTCCATTAGGATATTAATATCTCTTGCTTCTATTCACAATTTAGTTATTCATCAAATGGATGTTAAAACTGCATTTTTAAATGGTGATTTAGAAGAAGAGATTTATATGGAACAACCCGAAGGGTTTGTATTGCCTGGCCAAGAAAAGAAAGTGTAAAAATTGGTTAAATCTCTTTATGGCCTTAAACAAGCTCCTATGCAATGGCATGAGAAGTTTAATAATATTGTTATATCCCATGGATATAAAGTTAATGATGCCGACAAATGTATATATAGTAAATTTGAAAATGGTGTTGGTGTTATTATATGCTTATATGTGGATGACATGTTAATATTTGGGTCTAATCTCAAATATGTTGAAGAAACCAAAAGGTTTCTTTCATCAAAATTTGATATGAAAGATCTTGGAGAAGCTGATGTGATTTTAGGAATCAAAATTGTGAGAAAGGATAATTCTTTAGCGTTATCTCAATCTCATTATATAGAAAAAGTTCTTAAAAGATATAATCATTTTGAACTTAAGCCAGCTGCTACACCTGTGGATCCTAGCATCAAATTAATGAAAAATACTGGGCGTGCTATGGACCAACTTAAATATGCTAGTATTATTGGGAGTCTAATGTATGCCATGCATTGCACTAGACCAGACATTGCTTATGCAGTGAGTATATTGTGTAGATTTACAAGTAATCCAGGACAAGAGCACTGGAATGCAATTTCTAGGGTGCTTAGATATCTGAAGAGGACTTTGGATTATGGCTTACATTATGTAGGATATCCATCTGTTTTAGAAGGATATAGTGATTCAAGTTGGAATAATCTTGAATCAAAATCAAAGTCAACTACTGGTTGGATTTTTACGCTAGGAGGAGCAGCTATTTCTTGGGGATCCAAGAAACAAACATGTGTATCTGATTCAACAATGCAATCTGAATTTATAGCCCTAGCAGATGCATGTAAAGAAGCAGAATGGCTTAGAAATGTGTTGTATGATATTCCTTTATGGAAAAAGCCATCACCTTCTATTATGATAAGTTGTGATAACCAAGCCACAATTTATAAAGTTTCGAACAAAACTTACAACGGAAAATCTAGACACATTAGTCTAAGACATCAAATTATAAGAAAATTACTCAAGGAAGGAGTAATTACAGTCGACTATATTAAAACGAACAAGAATTTAGCAGATCCTCTGACTAAAGGTCTTGTAAGAGAGATGATATATATCACCTCAAAAGGAATGGGACTAAGGTCTATTAAATAACACAACTATATTTAATGGGAACCCAACTCATATCTTGAAAATATAGATAGAGTTCAATGTGGTACAAACAAGTTAAATTATAGTTATGGAACACTAGGAATTTATACAAAAAGTTCCATTCCTATATGCCTAGTGTTGGTTTTCTGCATGTTAGAGGATGAAGTTCACTTCTTAATAAATCATATAAGTGTGACTCGCAGAATCACTAAAGTTGATTTACCTATTCGAGTGTCGAAAGTGTGGCCGCTTTCTATGAAATCAAGACCGATCCTAAAGCGCTCGTGAAATCAGGATTAGCACAAGGCCATAAAAGTGCATGCTAGAAGAACACTTATAAACTCAGAAATCGGTATGTGTGATAGTTCCGGCTAGTCTCAAAAGGTCCTTGGTTCAAGATACGTTCACCACAGCACCTTGATGAAGCTTTGAATTATTTTCACTATATGAAAGTTCAAGTCCGAAAGACACTTCTCATTTATGTACTAGATTTTAGCGATAATGCCAAAAGTTATTTATTGTCTTTTTTGCTTTGCTCTCTTGTGTATATTGAAATTGGTGGGAGAATGTTGGATTAATTCCAATATTTATTGAGTTTAATTTTTAGTTGTTAATATTTTATTATATTATTTGTGTTTTATTTTAAACATAGTTTGGGTTTTAATTTAGAAAGTAGAAACATGAGCAAATGGGTGTGAAAGATATGGGGAATGCTCAAAATCCCATATTGTCCCACATTGGAAGAATACTACAAAAGGTAGTGGTATATCAACTAAAGGACAACTAAGATTCTTAGTTGACAAGTCAAATAAGAGGCTATGATCCTACGCATCGCGGTGGTGCTTAAGCACCACCAATCGCGACACGCGTAAGCGCGACACGCGGCGCGCGAAAGGGCGATTGGGCGACTTAGGGCGCATTGCGCGCTTTGACGCGCACTTGGCACTTCGCACGTGCGCATCGTCGCTTGGAGCGTGGGAGCCTAAAGTTTTGACGAGGTAAAACAGATCAACGGTTGTGATTAAACGATCCGATCAAAGGGTTTAAAATCCGAAACGGCTTGATCTAAACCGTTAGATGAACTCGTAGCGTTTCGTGTAGGGGATGTCCATTCGCTTACAATGGGACGCCTAATCTGAACCGTTAGATCGTAGCTGTTCCAAACAGGCACGATCCAACGGTTGCTGAGTCACTCCATGAAGAGTTGTGACTGTTGAAGAACAGTCACAGAAATGGCTATAAAAAGAGTTCCAGACCTCTGTTTTGGAAACCGAAAATTGCTAGTTTCTCCTCTCTCCGTCCTCTATACTTTGGCATTATCAAGTTACAAATTCAGAGTGTTCTCGGGTTTGATCAAACAGTACATAGTTTGAATCAAACAACTGTTCATACTGCATTGTATCCTGAAGGCAGGTTCTACAAAACCCATTGTGTACTCGCGGTTCTGGTTCTGTCTCAACCGGATTGGGAGAAATTTTGCCTAAAAGAAAGCGTTCCAAGAACGTGCCTTGCAGAAATTAATTATTATATTTCGTTCTTTCCATAAGAAATTTCCAACAGTTTTAGGCAAAATATTTTATATTCTTATTACTCCACTCAAATGGAAGGAACTGTGGCACAATCTATCCAAGTCATGACTCAAGACTTAATTCGACTCGACCGTTTTGATGGCGGAAATTTCACCCGTTGGCAAGAGAAAGTTATGTTCTTCCTCACATCACTAAAACTTGCATACATTCTAGATGATAACCTTGAACAAATTCCCGAGCCCACACCCGAAGACACCGAAGGAATAAAGCAAAAACGTGTGAAGAGGAAAGAAGACGAATTTATGTGTCGAGGACACATCCTCAATGCTTTGTCTCAAACTGTTTATAGCGCTCATAGAATGATTCCGACGGCAAAGGAATTATGGAAGGCTTTGGAGATAAAGTATCAAAACGAGGAAGCGAGCAATCGTAAGTTTCTAATTTCAAACTATATGAATTTTAGAATGAATAATGATAAATCTGTCGTTGCACAAGCCCATGAACTCCAACAAATTGTTGGTGACCTTAAAGCCGCTGGTATTAATCTTCAAGATGAATTTCAAGTAGGGGTGATTGTTTCAAAACTTCCATCCTCTTGGAATGGCTTTAAGAAGAAAATTAATCATGATGAAAAGACTTATACTGTGGAATCCCTTCTTCGTCACCTTCGTATTGAAGATGATACTCGTATTCGAGAAAAGAAGGATGAACAAAGTGAGGGTCATTCAAAAGCTAATATGGTTGAGGATCAAAAATCCAAGATTACCAAAGACTCAAAATTTAAAGCAAAGAATGATTCCAAATTCAAGAACCAAGGTGCAAATAAGAAAAAGAAGGGAAAATGTTTCTTCTGTGACAAACCGGGCCATTATTCTCGAGAATGTCGTCTTAAAAAGAAGGCATTTAAAGAAAAACAAGGGTCGAAGGAAACCAACAATGTTGAAGATCTTATTGCTACTGTTTGCGAAGCAAATTCAATTGATAA